>OMKZ01014788.1:0-18755 GCA_900302535.1 Neoniphon sammara | reverse complement strand
AAATTCCGTATTACCTGAAATTCTGCTTTACCTGAACTAGTTAAACACATAAATAATGCAGTTATAGAGGACAAACACTGTGTTAGCATGTGTGTGTGTGTGTGTGTGTGTGTGTGTCCTTATAAGGAACAAACACCCTCAGAAGAACTGGAAGATGAAGACAATCCTTCACAGTGAAGACATTTTCCTTTTCCTCATGTTTAAAATATGTTAACAACAGGACTTGGATTTAGGATTACAGATGGAATTAAGATTCCAGCTCTGTCCAATTCAGTGGATAAATAGAGACGCTGATGCACTGGGTGTACATACTCCTCTAGTGTACCAAGAGCTTGCAATTTTTTTTTTATTATGGAAACACAGTCAGAAACAAAAGATGGGAAAATAAATTACATTCATTAGGTGTTTTACAGTTTACTAATGTCACTTCTATGTCTCCTGATTCATTCTTTAAATTATATTAAGCCATAATTTTTACATCTCTGTGCAAAGATAAACATGAAACAGTCAAAAGACTATATTATGTATGAAAATGGTGACATTAATCAACCTGAAAGCATAAAGTTATTCACCAAATGATCTTTAATACCAAAATTTTCATAATAAAAACTAAATCCCTAGTGAATTGTTAACAAACAAAAAAAAAAACCTTCATTCATTATTTGACCATAGCGTCTACCAATTTTCCAGAAAGGATTAAAGAAAATGAAGTTTTATAAGATATTATATGGCTTCCCATACTTCAAATACTATGAGTGATTGATTGGAGAAAAAAAAATATGGAAAATGTTTTCAAAGTGCATCATATTTATACGGGACATAATTAAAAAAGACAGAAAAAAATATGTCATTCAAACAACTTTTGCATTGCAATCACAACAACTAAGTAGATGAAACAGCAGCCTACAGTTGGTCGGGATGGTTGGTTGGATGGTTGGATGGCCATAGGTACGGTATGTAACTTAATACATAAAACTACAATAGAAAGATCTTTACTTTTTTTCCCTTCATTTTACAAGCCCCATCTGATCTTCTGCATCTATTCCCACAGACCAATTTATACAGTATAAACTTTGAAGATAGACTGGACATAATAGAGCATGGGCTTCATGGACAGGAGTGACTTCTGGACAGGAGGGGACAACTACCTTTTGTGGGCAAAGCATTGAAAATATAATACAGTGCAAATGGACCTATGGATTTGATGATGGGTTGCCAAGAGAATGAATCCTATCCTTACTTAACCTTTGGGCCTTTAGTCTTTTGTTGTTGTTTACTCTGTTTATATTTTTGTAAGAAGAAGCATAGCTGTCCTCCTTCCTCACACAGTAGGGCAGAATGCCTCTTTAGGAACCCTGGCATTGCAGGATCCCTGTCTGGATCACTCACTATGCCAAGATCTCTCATCAGCAGCCAGCCGAAACAGCCAGCTCTAAAAGGTTGGATTTAGCATGCTTCAGTGGTGAGGAAAATGCAGCATTTCAGTGTGTATAAAAGAGTGAATGAATCAAAGAGACCTATTTTACAGGATAGGTTTACTCTTATTTCATTCACTCAGGGATTTCATTCAGAGATGTAACTATCTGTAGTGAAAACTAAAAGAGGGACAAACTGTAAAACAAAATGTCACAAAATGTTTTGAAACAGCAACATGACATGGAAAACCAATGGTATTTTAATCCATTAAGAGCGTTGTGCATACCTTCCCTGAGAGAAATGGATAAATTCATGGCTTTACCTTTGCAATGCAAAATCTATCTTTGAGCTTTGAGAGATGACCTTCATTTCATTTATGAAAACAGCACTGAGATGGCATGATTTTGCCATGTCCAAGTCATTTACGTAACACAGTGGCAAATACATTCTCAGGCAGGACTTTCAGTGGATGTTGACTTTGTGTATAAAAATACGGAAGCAACGTTTCTGTGAATGTGTGGGTAAATTCATAAAGCAGCGTATCTTCAACAGGGTCAAAAAAAGACAAAGTCCCCTTGTCATAATCCAGCTGCACTTTGACTTGGTTTAGCACTCCTGACACCGTCAAAGAGGTGGGTGGAGAGGTCATCGCCCTGAACTCTCCGTCCCGGAAACACAATGTCCAGAAGCCATTCTCAGGCCGGGCGGAGATTTCAGCGTTTCTTGGAACGGACAAAGAGACCACGCCCAGGAGCCAGTCCTGGTTACTTCCTGTTTCCACAATCCAGTGGTGACTTCCTGAGCCGAGAGCAGTCATGCCAACCACTTCAGCGCTGATGTGGAAGCGCTCCGGGTTGTCGGGGCAGTGGCTAGGCTGGTTTGAGTAGTGGAGGGAAGTGAGTTCCTCAGACAGGATGAGGCAGGGGTGGGCTGTGTTAGGGTCCAGTGTCACAGGAGCTAACAGGGAGGAAAATTGGCCAAAGAGAAAGTTGTACAGGGTTTGTGTTGTATTGTGCTACTCTTAGCTTCTTAAACCTTAGAGGAATACTCCAATGTTTTGGGCAAAATACTCTTTTCCAACTTAACCCTTGTGCGACAGGATGTTTAATACTATTTTCACCTCTATACATCCACTGGTTCGGTTCCATTTCGTGTTAGCTTTGCATAAAGATTCGATTTTTTTTTTAATCCATGACATGTATTTCAAATGCGTGTGATGCATTGTGTAAATAAGACAGCTTCGGAGCTGCTGTAAGGTTTATTTTGTTCACTTTGACGGAGGTAGACTAATGACTCCTGTAGACTTCAAGTCTTCATGCTAAGCTAACATGAAATGCTAACCATAGGAGCTGCACCAGTGGACGTACAAAGGTGAAAATGGCATCAAACATCTTGTCTCAGTCTGGGAAAGTTGGAAAAAGGGTATTTTGCCCAAAACTTTGGAGTATTCCTTTAAGGAAATTACAATGCAAACTATTTGTACTCACTATACTCAATGTTGTCCAGCATTTTCTCCCAGACCCTGTACTTGAGGTTGCACAGATGCTTGGTCACATCGATCAATACCCCAGACATATACTCTGAATCAAGCTGTACGCTGTTGCCCCTGCAATAACAACAGGCATCTCCTATTGAAAATTTGTCCCACTAAGCACATCAAAACAGAAAGAGAATAAATACATTGACATACCTCTCCAGAGTGGCTTTAAAATTCTGCAAAATAAACAACACTGTGTCAAGTTGGGAAGATTATGTGAACAGCAATTAAGACGTTCATGTAAACTGGGCTGTTCTAACCTTCAACAAGACCATGTCATCTTCTTTCAACTCCTCCTCTAGGATAGTGATGGTCTCCGCGAGGGACAGAATCTCTGCTGAAAGTTCTTTAACCTTATCCTTCATCCCTGAGATCTTCTCTTCTTCCTCTTTTCTCACAGCAGCTAACCTGACGGACTCTTCGTCGTAGAGGACCTGATGGAGCTGCTCAAACTGTTTCTTGATTAGTCTCTGTGTTTCCAGTGCCTGACTCTGAGGGGGATGATTGCAAAGTGGGATTCAGTTGAGGAAATTTTACATTATCAGTGACAGTAAGACTTCTCACCCCCACAGTTTACCTTTATGTGACTAAGCATGTCTGCAGAAGCCCTGTGAATTCTTTTGAGGTTGTCCAGTTTATCCTCCAGGCTCTTATGGGATAAAGTCAACTCATCCTGAAAGTCAAAGATTAATGTGCAGCAAGCCTCAGACAGGGAGCTCAATAGTCCTGATCAGATGTCTTAATGATATGATGTTTTAATACTTAAGTGTACTTGTTCTTATTTTGGACGCCATCCATCACTAAAAGATTAACACTGCCAACTACATTGCAGACAGACCTGATGAACAACATCGTCTAAAAGTTACCTTGTGACTCCTTATAATTTAAAAAACACATACAAGTCAGTTTAGCTAGCTGATATTCTTGAGAAACAGGTTACGTCAAACTCTCTTACCTTGCAATCCAGAACTGCCTCTTCTATGGGGGAGCAGTCATGGTTCTTGTGCATTTTGGAAGACTGGCACACCACACAGATGGGCTGCTTGTCAACCAGACAGAAAAGTTTTAACCTCTCCCCATGGAGATTACAGCTCATTGTCTCTTCCGGCAACACTGAACTCTGCCTCCTGGCCTGCACGAGAGCTTCACAGAGATTCTTCAGAGCCAAATTGGAGAGAGGGCTGGACTTGGAGGCCCTTTTCCTGCATACTGGACAGTCGCGCAGGCCTGACGTTTCCCAGCAGCGCTTCAGACAGGCTCTGCAGAAGCTGTGGCTACATGACAGCAGGACGGGGTCTAAGAAGATGTCACAGCATATGGGGCAAGTGAGGTCCTCTTCTGGCAGAGACATGATCATCAGCTTGCCATGCAGAAAAAAAGAAAGTCCAAGGTTCAGAACAACTTAAATCTTCACAGTTAAATCATGTTTACAGTAATTGAGGTAGCACTCCTGGTTAAGTTTGTCTCCTGAAAGCCTCTTAATAAGGAGACAATGTGTGCTTGTCTGCTGTTCTTGGTGTAAGGTAGCAAATGCTCTTGGTTTTCCTGTGTATGACTTCTGTGGGAGTAGCTTAAATTGTGCAGCAGTGTGAAAAAAACAACAACTATGTAGCAGCCCTGTGAAACAGGAAGTACAGCCCTATTGGCCAGTGGTTAGATAGCAAGGCACTGGTTGGTAACTTGCTGTATGTTTGGAATGTAATCATACAGGAAATGAATGTGATTGTCTCTTAGTACGTGTCAACAGCCCAAAGCTGTTCACTACATATCTTCTTCATAATGTGCTGTACCAACTTGCTAAACATTTCCCAAGCCCCTGTGTCAAGTATGACAAACTCAAATCAGAGATGGTCAGGAAAGGACAACAGGTGATCTCATAAAGCAGTGAATTCAGCAGCTGTAAAGTGAAAACCAGCATAATGCAGCATGGTTACCCATTCCTAATTTAAATTATCTGCATGAGACTAAAATGGGAAGAGCATTGCAATAACTGTGCAATAACTGAAATATCAATATACCAACCAGCACCAAAGTCCAAATGAAAAAAACATGTTAAGACCAGTGAACCAAGATTGAAAACCACTCAATAGGCCTGGTTATATTGCAATCAAGCAGCTACCTGTTTGCCCTCTACCCACCCAATTAAGCACCTACCCAGGTATATTACTTACACACACACACACACACACACACGCACGCACGCACGCACGCACGCACGCACGCACACACACACACACACACACACACACACACACACATACACAAACCACTCCGCCCGAGGGAAGGGTGGTACTGGTAGTCCTGGGTGGTTTTCCACAAACAGGCTTAGCAAGTTAGCCAGGTAATTTTTAATATATGTTCCAAAATATCTTATGAAATTTTGTTTATTTGTAGCAATCATCATCATGGATGGGTCAATCACATTCCTAAAGCATTTAAGTCTTGTTTTACAGATTCAAACCAATATCACCAGGATATAGCAAAATCATTTTCATTGTTCAGTCGTTTCCCGCCAACTTTCTAATCCCTTTGTGAAATATCCCCTCATTCTCATAGTTTTGTTTGGTAAGGCAAACTCATACATTTCATTTATTTTCCTTAACCTGCTTATTCCTGTTGAGCTCCAGCTGAGAGGATGGAGCTCATCCCTTCATACTTTAGCTGGAAGTCAGGGAGATTTCTTGAACGGGTTGCCAGTCCATCATATGGCTAACACACATTCAAACAAATACAGACAGGCAGACAATCACTCATTCATACTTAAGGGCAATTTGCAGTCTCCAACCCACACGAATTTCAAGTCTTTGGAATGTGGGAGGAAACTGGAGCACCCAGAAGAAAGCCAAGTTCCTTACAAAAAGGGCCAGAGGATTTAGTTTTCTCTTTCAAATTTGATCATTAAGGCAAAGATTACACCCGATATTGTTGATTAACACAGTTTCAAGCACAAACATGGAATTTATCAGTGAAATCGATCACTTTGGTGTAATGTTAAGTTGGAATGACTCTCAGCTCTCTGTGACACATATGATCGCCTGTTCCTGGTTTCAGGGGAGCGCTCTGGTGTGACCACTGCATGACTGGCCAAGACACTTCCCCATTCGTCAGTACTGTTTTTACTAGGCTTCCAGCCCTCTTCAAGTGTTGTTTTGTTGTTGCTCCCCTCATGTGTTTGCGGCACGGATGACTGAGATGGAAGCATTAGACACAAAGTAATGAAACTCATGATGCAGTGCCATGGGCTACAATGTTGAGGCAGCACAGAGCTGACCTTGGGTCCAGGCTTTGATGAAAATTTACAGTTTACAGAGAGAAAGAGTGTAGCTCTTTTGTGGATGTTTGTGTGTGTGGGTATAGGGTGGAGGGGTCCACGGGATTCTCATTGATCACTGATGCATCGTCTCCCCATCCTATCGGGTATTTCCACGGGCCTTAGTTCCTCCCTCTCTCCTCCGGTCTTTGGTTGCCATGGGGATGACGTCAAGTTGCACCACCGATTCGGCCCAGTAGATGGTCTAAGAGGCGGTGCAACCGTCCTAGACAGTCGACTGCAAGAGCCACCCTCCTCATATTTCTATCTACCAGATTTCTTCTCGCATTATCGCGTAACCGAGCATCGTCCCTCCAAAATGCGCGAAATTGTGCATTTGCAAGCCGGTCAGTGCGGAAACCAGATTGGAGCCAAGGTATAAGCCTGGAATTGTTTTCTTTTTTCTCTGTAAGGTTTTGCAATCGATAGACTTGTGCAGGTTCTCACTCGGGCATGCAGAGCCGGCTAATCCATCCTCCAGGAACTCTCTAGAAGCTCAGTGCGGTGCCTGTTCTTGTTGCATGCCCCCGTGCAAGTAATTAACATGTAAATCACAGCCTAACTGCTCGCTAATATTCTCCACAGCGCCTGTTGTGATTAAGATTATTTGCAGGGACAGTTTTGCATCATTTGTTCAAGAATTTGTACAGACAGGACAGTAAATTTAGCCCATTCAATCATTATTTTTTTCATCATTCCAATAATAATCATTCTAATAAGTGCATGCTAAATAGCCTCTCATTTCTGAGTTTTATTCTCAGGGTTTGTAGATGAATGTGTGATTGGCTGTTGTGACAATGTAGCTTAACGGTGCTGTCAATGTGAGCTGCATCCCTTCCCCCTCCACATATGGTAGGCGTGACCTATATTAAGATTATTTTCAATCCAATTTTTGTTTATAAATGTCCAATTTAAAGCCTATTAAATAAAACAATTTATTGGAATTCTTCCATTCGACGCGGATTAAGGATGTAGACCCTAAAAGGTACAGCATGTCCCTGTAACATTGAAAACAGTCTTACTTATCAGATTATTCCCATCTGCTTGATTAAAGTTGCTAATGCGACAATCTGCATTTAAGATTAATGGACTGCTCATTTATGACCAGTATTACACAGGACAATAAACAGACAGACTAGCGTGGTTAATATTTTAAAATCGCTTTCCTCAAAATAGCTATATTGTTTCTGGACCGAGGCTCAAACATAAAATTAACTTTGCCCGCAGTAATGGGTAATTTTTCTAGTTTCTACCATGGGGTTTATTTATGTCTCTGTCTGCCACCACGCCTGTTTTTTTCCTCAGTTCTGGGAGGTGATCAGTGATGAGCATGGCATTGATCCTACTGGTACCTACCATGGAGACAGTGATCTGCAACTAGACAGGATCAGTGTCTACTACAATGAGGCCACAGGTAAGCCAAAATAGACACATTGCAAAAAGAATATACCTTCACCCTCCTCTGCCTTCTTAGCTCTGTCACCATGCAAAATGTTTTGCAAATGTGTTGTTTTGCATGAAAGAGTCATACGGGACAAACTATTGAGGTTTACAGATAATTGAGTACAGGATCCATTCTGCGTCATTTCAGGTGGGAAGTATGTTCCCCGTGCCATCCTGGTGGATCTGGAGCCCGGCACCATGGACTCAGTCAGGTCCGGGCCCTTCGGACAGATCTTCAGACCTGACAACTTCGTCTTTGGTAAGCCATGCAAATTCAGTAAAGACTCACTCATCTGTAAACAAATCCGAACTGTGTGCGTTGATTCTTGTTTGTAATGTTGCACTGTAAGAACCGACAATGCTTCCCAGATCAACTAAATGAATTTTGATCGTCTTGACTACAGGGCAGAGCGGAGCTGGAAACAACTGGGCCAAGGGCCACTACACAGAGGGAGCAGAGCTGGTAGACTCCGTCCTGGATGTGGTGAGGAAGGAGGCCGAGAGCTGTGACTGCCTTCAGGGCTTCCAGCTCACACACTCCCTGGGTGGAGGCACCGGCTCTGGCATGGGTACCCTGCTCATCAGCAAGATCCGCGAGGAGTACCCTGACCGCATCATGAACACTTTCAGTGTTGTGCCCTCACCCAAAGTATCTGACACCGTGGTGGAGCCCTACAACGCCACCCTCTCTGTCCACCAGCTGGTAGAGAACACAGATGAGACCTACTGCATCGACAACGAGGCTCTCTATGATATCTGCTTCCGCACACTTAAACTCACCACGCCCACCTACGGAGACCTCAACCACCTCGTGTCCGCCACCATGAGCGGGGTGACCACCTGCCTGCGCTTCCCCGGCCAACTCAACGCTGATCTCCGCAAACTGGCCGTCAACATGGTGCCCTTCCCCCGTCTGCACTTCTTCATGCCCGGCTTCGCCCCCCTGACCAGCAGGGGCAGCCAGCAGTACCGTTCTCTTTCTGTCCCTGAGCTCACCCAGCAGATGTTTGACGCCAAGAACATGATGGCCGCCTGCGACCCCCGTCACGGCCGCTACCTCACTGTGGCCGCCGTGTTCAGGGGCCGCATGTCCATGAAGGAGGTGGATGAGCAGATGCTGAACGTGCAGAACAAGAACAGCAGCTACTTTGTGGAGTGGATCCCCAACAACGTCAAGACCGCCGTCTGCGACATCCCGCCCCGTGGCCTCAAAATGGCCGCCACTTTCATTGGCAACAGCACAGCCATCCAGGAGCTGTTCAAACGCATCTCCGAGCAGTTCACCGCCATGTTCCGCCGCAAGGCCTTCCTCCACTGGTACACTGGCGAGGGCATGGATGAGATGGAGTTCACCGAGGCGGAGAGCAACATGAACGACCTGGTGTCGGAGTACCAGCAGTACCAGGACGCCACCGCCGAGGAGGGTGAATTCGAGGAAGAGGGAGAGGAGGAAGTCGCCTAAACCTTCAACCCACCCAGCTGCCAAACCTCGTTTCACCCCTCACATCCCCAACTTCATCACTTTCATCCCTCTCTATTATGAATTGAATCGTTTGCCACACCTTGAAAAACTATCGTCCTTGATCACTGTTACTCTAGTGTTAGAGATCGATGTTAACTGATACTAGTGATGTTTTTTGTTACAGCTGTGTTTTTGTATGTTTGTACATCCACCCACTCATTGCCTTGCCGAATTCAAAAGCAAGTGATTCTAACTGTGAAGCCTTGACATTGGAGAATGATTAAATGTTTGTATCTGATTAAAGGCTACTTTTACTGCTTCAGTGTTTTCATTGATTCATTTGATAGGTCATCTTTAATAGTTACAGACCACGTTACAGCACATTACACTTGAGTGTCTTTTCTGACACATTTTTTAAGGGGTCATTATGAACTAAAAAGGTTAAGAACTACTTGACAAGTATAAACGATTAGCAAATTGTCATCCAATTTCAAATAATGTATTCTAAGCATATTAAGGGTGGTAGCAATTTGAGACATAATGAAAAATGCATGAATGTTGCAAGTGAAGAGTCAAGGTTGCTAACAGTAGACTGAATGTTGTAGAAACTGATTGACTTTTTCACCCCAGGACCAAAAAGAGAAAAGTGATGGCTCACCATGGAGCTCTACCCTGCCAGACACAGGCCTGCAATAAATACATTTTGAGTCCTGATGAAGAAGAAGCAAATCTGTGATATATTCAACATGTACGCAGCAAAGATCATTCAGTTTAGTCAAATAAACCAATCTACCAGCTGAGAAGAGCATGTATTAGCGTGCAAGGTCAACACTTGGTTTCCATTCACAATTAGCAGCACCACTTTCTGCGTTTAATTATCTTTGTGAAGCTTACTCAGTTGCTGTGAAAAATTGAATGATTTTCAGTTATTCTGATATGCAGCTGCTGTTAAAATGAACATTGGACTACAAAAATGTATGCTTTTTCCCATAGTTTACATTAGCCCTATCTGTTTTGCGTAATCCATCAACTGAACTGCAGATAAGCTTCAGGACATATTTCTCAGAACTCTGACTCAGCGGCCTGCCCAACAATATTATCAGTGTGTGAATGGGAAACAGAATAAATACTAAACTTTAAAAATCTCTCAAGGTACGAATACTCCAAGCAGTTTGACAGTATGTTACATTTCTGCCATTAAGAAATATTTAAAAGTTCAAGATCAATTAGCTGACTGAACTGTATAAGACACAAATTTTTAATTGCATGATTGCACAAAAGGCTGTGTAGTTTTTAGGCTCAAATGCCTGTTACTGACTAATTTGACAAATGTTCTGAACCAGAAAAAAGGACTTGTACAGTGAAAGTCATGCTGGATTATGTTGGTCACCTTTATAAATCGTTTGACCCTACATAATTTCTTTTATAATTTCAGTATTTTGATTCATAATGTAACTGTACCCAACAGATCAGGTTCTGAGCACAACCTCTTCTCTTGATTTTTACATGACATTTTAGGGATTTATGACACTCTTCTCCTGAGAGACTAAAAATGATAGCTGAGATTGTGTTTCAGTGCCTTGCTCATAGACTTAAACAAGTTACAGCAGGGATTGAGCCTGTGATCTTGAGACCATGGGATGGGCACTTTAACCATCAGGCGATCCTGTCTGTGTCTGTGCTCTGTGATTGCCTTGGATTTAGGAAAGACATAATTTGTACAAATACATGAACCCTTCTGGGAGTCTCGTCAACAGTGTGGACTTGTTAACTCATTTTACATGATGTCCAGAAAGTTTGTTTTGACCCTTAATATACCTGATTCTCATTTTGAGATTAGTTATACATTTGTGTTTACAAGAAAGTTCTGAAATTTAAAGAGAGTGGTGTAATCCCTAAAATAAGACTATGAATTGTAAAAATTGTTCATGAATTTTAGTTACTCCAATATTCTACAAATATTCTATTATTTATTTGACATACACATAAATATGCTGCGATATTATAAAACATCTCTGCATGAATACAATACAATATGCAGTGGTTGATTTGACATGAAAGTAGAAACTACATGATTATAGCATGATTATCAATTTTTAAAAAAATGTATTTCAAGTGTAAACAATTAGATGTTTTTGCTTGATGATTTCCATAACCTTAACATACAGCAGGTCTTTCTAAAAATCATCAGTTAGATTTTCCCACTGAGACAAGATCTTGTTTAATTACATTCAACATCAGGCTAAAGAAATATTTGTCTGTTTCAAATGCAACAGACTCATGAGGACTCTCAGTAGTAAAACATGAGTCTGAGGTAAAAAGAAAAGAGAAAAAAGTGAAAAAAAAATCAGCATAAACTTGCTAGTGAAATGATTTCAGAAATGAAAAACTATTTTCCTTGTTATCCGGAGTTCAGCTCTGAATAATTCTGTGTACATACAATATATATCTTACAGTACCATGTGCTTGTACCATGCATACATATTAGCATTCAGGTTTCATTTTTGCATGTTTTTAGCTACCATGCATAGTAGCAGCTTGGTTTTGCACTAAACTGCAAAGCACGTAGTTACATAGTAAGTGGTATATTTGGACAACTAAAACATGAAATGATATGTGAAATCTGATTATCAATCATGATTAAATACTGCAGCTCCTCTTTCATTTGCAGAGAAGAATTGTTCAGAACCTCCTTGAAATGTTAATTGTCTGTATAATCCATTTGTCACTTGCAGATACGTCCCAGTGCTTTTCCTCATTGAACCATGCAGGAAACAGTCGTAGCTTGTTGAAATGAAGTATTAAGACAATGTCATTTGTTGTGCATGAGCCCCAAACCTGAGCTCCCCATCCTCCCTTTCTCCTGGAAAGTTTTTGACCTTCTCTCGCTGATCAGCTCACAGGAAAGAGCTTCGTCACACCGGAATGCTGCCATGCATGCATCAGGCCACATCCAGATCAAATTTACATGATTTTGCAGGAGCATCAAACACAGTATGTTCAAATGAGTCTTTCCTCCTTTGGTAACTTGAGTGCATCTGGTGTCGCCACGCTACGTGCCCCAGACTGTTCCTCAGCACTGGGTCGGTAAGTCCCCTCGGTCTGCCTCTTCTTCTTCACCACACAGAAGAGCCAGGCAAGAACAGCCAAGATTATGGCCAGGAGTCCGAGCGTGACGGTCGGGGCCACAATAGCTGCAATGTTGAGTTCCTGCAAGTGGAAAAACACAGGACAGTGATCTTTTTTGCAATACTGGACACCTGACACAATATACGGATGTCTGATCTTCACTCACATTGGTGGAATTAGAAGTGGGGTGGCTCGTAGGAGTGGTATAATTCCCTGTGAAAAGAGCAAAAACATCAGTCGTCACAACATAACTTCTTTTCTGGCCCATTTACACGGGACAAGTAGTTTTATCATTTAACCACCTGTGAACTGCAATGTAATTTAGTTTCAGACAGGTAAATGTGCCTGTATGCCAAATGTGAAAGGTAGGGACAAATGTATTAAAGCAAAATTGAACTGTGGTAGAGTGTTGGGTGGTGTAGTTAGCTGGATGTAATATGAGTCCATATGGTGGTGAAATATCCTCATTAGTTGCTCTGTGCTCCCCTGAGCTGCTAGTACAGAAGTCTGTATTTGTCACTGCCATAGCTCCGCAAAACAGGTCCCAAAAATAACACTTTTAGCACAAACGTGAACGCAAACAAAGCACATTATGCCAATATGAAAAAACAACAAATTATAGAGGAAATTAAACAACTTTTGTCTTGTTATTTTCCTATTTGAATTGGAAAGTAGATCTGGCAGGTAACATCTACAGGAAACTGTTGCATAGTGACCTTGCGCCAGGAAGAAATGACTTGATATGACTTTCACACATCATTGTAATTACAAAAAAAGGGTCCAGCTTTGTTTCAGCTTTGTTTTGCGTTCGATTACGTGCTAAAGGTGTCATATTGCGACCACTTTTGCCCAGCTATGGAAGTGAATGGAGAGATACAAATACAGTATTTTGGACTGGCAACCCAGGGGAGCACAGAGCAACTAATGATGATATTTCGCCACCATGTAAACTCATATTATACCCAGATAAATATACAACTCAGCTCTCTACCAAAGTTCAATTTTGCTTTAAATAATCAAGATAAACCAACATGCAAAGGGACAACTGTGCCAGCAGCCCCCACACTGCAGCCAAGCCTTCAGTTTCCAAAATGTGGGATGATTCAGGTTGTGAAGTGAATGTTTTTTTTGTTTGTTTGTTTGTTTTTTAATACACATGAATCTATCTTTTCTTACCATGCCTTTTTCTTTCTGAGTCCAAAGGAGATCTTCAGTCGGTGTCAGAACAATCAGCCCTCACTTGGCTGGGGTGTAGATATATTTTCATGCTCAGGGTGTTCCAGCAGCTGTCAACGTCTGAAACAGCTACTTGAGGACAGAGCTCTGATGCATAGGAGCTACATATCCATTAGGAATGAATTATGCATTTAAGTAGAATAGTAGTAAGTAGAATAACACTAGCGGCATCAGTATTTTAGCAATCACATATCCTCTTTACTGTCCATATTTCATCAACAATGATGTAAATGATGATGAAGATGGTCAGCATACTATCACCCATCTGCTGAACAATACTTGTATACAATACAGTGTATACAAACATGAACATCACCACCACCACTAATACCAGAGAATACCCTTCTCAAGTTATGTATATTAGCTATGGAATGAGACTATAATGTTAAACAGATACCTGCTGCTGCACCACTTAAAGACATGGGAGATTTACACTGTGAACTCATATAAGGTTTATATCAAAATAAATGAGGATGCATAAGGGAGGCCAGAGTCCTTTATAACACTCCACTGTTTTTTGATGTGGGATTTATGCAGTGAAATAACACTGAGGTTAATGAACATGTCTGCCTACCACTGATCCATCGCGTCATTCGGCAGGTGGTGGAAGGGTGGGGGTGTTTGTCTGAAGGATATGCTCTGCAGAGTTGTTACTATTCTTCAAGGGAACATCAGTGTGATATTACGAATTGGGAGCAAAATAAACTCATTCATGCCTGCAGGAGACACCCACTTCACAGCATGCTTGAACACCACATTCTGTACCACTGTTTGCCTGGTTTCTGATTAAGACCTTTTGAATGCCACTGCTGAATCCATATAATTATGGCATTTAAGTGAATATATTAAATCAGGTCTGCTGGCACCTGGATTTAATGTACTTTCCTTTCAGCTCTGTTGCTGAATGACTGCTGTAAATGCTTTGCGTAGAAATATCAAATGATAAAAACAAGTGGATCACACAAAGGGGGACTGGAGTAGCGAGCCAGATAAAATGCTGTTTGAGTAATTGATGGCAATAAATTCCTTGTAGGGAAAGTGGTAAAAATTTGCGCTCTGGTGCATTGAGTGGACAAAAGCAGGGTGTGATAGATTTTGTGTAACAAGATCTGACCTATAGTCCTAATGGCCAGTGTTTCCTCCAGATCAGGTTGATAGCGGTGTTGCTCCCGTTGTCACCGCTCAATCTGAGCAAGCAGGACATGAGTAAACAATATAATCTGGCACCTCTGGGCTGTGATTTCTCAGCTGGCAAAAAGTGACACTCTCATGACGCATAACATTCTGAATAGTTAAAATATTTCCAACTTGAAGAGCTCTTTGACACTGCACAAAAAGACGCCTGGTGCAGGCTCTCTCCTAGGAGGCTGCAGGCAGATACTTGCTTTCTCCTAATTACAAACATTTAAAAAAATAAATAAATGAAATACAACAGCAACACTGGCATACTGAAAAAAAAGACCCCAGTGGATACACAGTACAAGCCAGATCTGGCTCACCCAACATACAATGCAGACTCACAGCATCATTTGCATAGGTTTCCATGGCAACCAGGGGATGATGATACATGTAATTGAGGCCGGACACTGACCCATGATGACAACATGCAATGTAATGATGAGAGAAGTATTTTGTTATCAAGCCTTTTTATGAGTCTTCTGGTAAAATAAAATCTTCATTTAGAGAAAGTTTATGTTTATTCATGTGTGAAAAAAGCCAGACTGTCTTGTATCCAGTACAGTATGTTTCCTTCCTGGGGTATGGTGTGTGTGTCTGTGTGTGGGTGGGTAGGTGGATAGGTGGAGGAGCGGGCACATTGACTTTAATTGACCATGCAGTGCAACTGGTGCATGAGGCTGGAATTTTCAATGACTGTTTACCAAAACAAGCTCTTGTAAACCAAGTCACATAACCTAGAAATATCAATACTGATTGTAACTGAGCTGCTGCATATCATCTGAAGAAAGATATTTTTCTTAGTTACTGGAAAACAGATATATTCTAACTATCTTGCTAAACAAAGAAGCTACTCTGGTAGGAACATATTTCTCTTTTGAAGTTATTAATTTCATTCTATACTTGTACCAACTATACTATACCTGTAATTTCATACTATACCACTGCCACTCTTTCTGTTTTTACATGGAATCCTATGGGAGGTGGCTGTTAAAGCTTGGAAAGCAGGCACTCTAAAAAGATGCCAAAGAAGTGCTGCTGGCATTTTATTTTATTTTATCCATTTTTATTATTATTATTATTTTTTTTTTTTTTCAGTTGAAAGTTGAAATTTAAGTTCAATTTACAGAACTGGGTGAGGTTCCAGTTTGTCAGTAACAGTGTTGGAGAATGTTACTTTTAAAAATAACTTGTTACATTCCAACATTGCTGCCAGTTAAAAGTAATTTCCTCTGTTATAGTGTTATCTATTGAGAAAAGTAACATGTTAGAGAACTTCAGGATTACTGAAAATGAAGCCTTTTTGCGATGGTTTGCGTAGTTGATTATTCTTACTACTTGTGTTGACACTATAGTCAGTGTCAGTGGCATAGGAAGAATTTGTCTTTTGGGTGGGCCAAAATAAAAATGGGTGGACCAACTTTTCCCTGCAAAAATTGGCTTAGAGTATAAATTAGAAAAATAGATAGTGCTTTCACTAAGCTTACAGCAAAGGACAAATGTGGACCCAGCTGGAAGAATTTTTCTTTGCAAGCAAGGCCTTTTAATGGTATTAATATCACAAAAGCAATAACCAAAAGCCAAAAATTCCTGTTTAACACTCAACAAGCCCATTGTCAGTCATATACAGGCTATAAACAAAAACCTATCCAACCTATAAATTAAAAGGAATGTGAGGGAAAGAGAAAGAATACATTCAAAATTAGGATCATCACGGGCTCAACAGTGTATGGTATTATCAAAGCCCAGGTCCAGTGCTGGCTTCATGCATGGTCAGTGTATAGCTGTCTATGGACCATAATGAACTCTTTAGGCTAATGACAGGAATTACAGATGTAGACCACTGAAGTGATTTGGAGATTCTGGTTCTATCACCGTGCCGGGGGAATAGGAAAACACATTAGGGTACAAAATTACTGCTTCAAACTAGCTCTGAAGCCAACACTGACTATTTGCTGTTCTTATTTGCTGAAGTGGTATGGAACAATGAAATGATAAAAAAAAAAAAAATCCCAAGCATTAGCTAGTTTAGCATTACAATAGATGACACTGAAGTTAACAATTCAAGATGTGTTTCCAATCCTAGTTTGACAGCAAATATAGTTTTGAAAAACAGATTATGTCAATAACATGTAACATATCCATCCCGTGGTCTTTCTAATATCATGGTTCAACATATTTAAAGGACAAAATAATTGACAATCAGGAACCACAGACCCTATTCATTTTTGTTTTAGACAAAAAAAAATAGAGGAACCAAGTGTATCCTGGAAGCCCAGCATCAGCAACAACAGCAGGTGATGTTGACATTGTCAAATCACCTGCTGTTCTTTCTTTCCTTCTTTCTTTCTGTCTGTCTTTCTTTCTTTCTTTACAGCCTGAAAAAGACAGTGGCAGGGCTGAAAAAGAAGTCTGTGTGCGAACACGATTTAAGCCAATATGATACTTTTGCACTGACATGAGCCACCGGGACGGTGTAAGTGCTGCCCTTTCAGAGTGTGTCTCCCTGCTCCTTTGAGGGTCTGTGCACAGCGCTGCTCCTCTAACCAATGTAACAGCAAGTTGAAAATGTGAGCTTAGCACTTCACCTTACACACACTCCTCATTTCCTCTGGGGCTGCTGGAATGATTCATCGTCTGCAATGAAAGGGATTCAATAAAACAGGCTAGCATGCAACATATAAGCTATGTACTCACAAAGTACAAGGTTTCTGCTGTTCAACCTCTATGCTGAAGATTGCTCTTGGCTTCTTTCAGTGCAAAAAGCTTACTTTTTATCTTGGCACAAGACTCTAATGAAACAGGCCTGGTCAAAGTAATTGAGTTGAGAACATGCAATTTTTTTTGAAGATGCTGAATCTCAAAGCTAATGAATCTATTGGTATTTCTGTCACACAGCTATTGCGGGAGACATTTAATTGCCTGTGGTAATCAAAAGCTGTTACTCAGGCAGACAATGGGCACAGAGGCTCCACATCCTTTGGATTTCACTAGATATTAAACAGTATCACCAGATGACAGAGGACATCCTTGTAAAAGTATTTTTCACAACACAGATGTTCCATGATTAAGTACAGCATAGCATCAAATGGCAATGAATTCATATAAGTCATAATGAACAAAACCTTTAATAAAGTGGAATTTGAAAGGCACCCTCTTGCCCCATTATTTATTTATTTATTTATTGTTGAAGTCTCATTCAGTGATACAACAGCTATAAACAAAAGCCAGAGACAAGCAAATGACTAAGAAGTCTTAACATGCTTGAACACCACAGTTTCATCAAGGGAGTCTGGTCTAATCAATTTCATTCTAGTGTTATGAGTGTGATGCTCCTTTTGGGTACTCACATTTACCTGTTGCTGGCACAGTGAGACAGCATTGCAGGATTTCAGCATGCCTACATGCCTACATTCAGAAAAAGAATGACTCTTCTTGAAACACCATCGATAAATGGAATTTTAAATGGGAGATCTTTAGGGTTTGAATTGTAAGGAGAAATATCCTTAATATTAGATAGCCTAAAGCTGACTTTTAATAATTAACTTCCTACATTTCAGTGTAGACTACTTTGTAAAATGTGTTACTGTGCTCACCACTGAAATTAGTGCAGTGTTTCCAGTGTCCTCTGAAAGTGATCCATCTTTGGTTGCTATGGAAACGCTCACATGAAACAAGACCCGGAGGTATTTCCGAATGTTAATTTGCCTCACACTGGAGCCAAAATCCATCATTGTCCCAACTATAACAGTGTTTGCATCAGGCATATTTCTCACCTCTGATTTTAAATAAGGGTGGTCTGACATAAAGCAGCAAACATTACGTGGAAATTATCATTACTAAAATTAATCTGGTAGTTAATCTTATTGAGCTGATATTTTTCTAATGTGACCAAAAACTCCAGATGACAATGCCAAATTATTTTATCCAAAAACACATTACCATACATTAATATAATATATAGTGAGTATAATAAGTCACATTAAATAAATTACCAGTTTGGGATCCTATGTTTGTGTGGCCAAGTCTGAATTACACAAAGCTAT
>OMKZ01014787.1:0-24862 GCA_900302535.1 Neoniphon sammara | reverse complement strand
CTAGAAAACAAAGGTCCTGTGTCTAAACTGAGACTGTAATATCTAATGTCTCTTGACAGAATGAAAGATTAACCGCCCAATATGTGTATTTTTTTGAGTGAGGCAGCACTCTAGTTGCTGTCATATCTGCTCATATTACACAGAAGTTGAGCTCTGTGAACCTCTCAACGAGTACAACTTGCTCATATCAGGTAGAAGCGGATTAGTTCAGCAGATTATTTGCCTCCTCTGAGCAAGTCCCTTAATCATTGCAGACACCGATGTCAGCTGTAGGTTTTATTTGGAGTGATCTCGCGCAAAATATTTAAAGCGTCACTCTACACTGAAAATGATTGAAGGTCAGCAGAGATTTAGTGTTAATGAACACCTCTTTCAATTATTACGATAGTCCTCACCATGCAGTGGCTTTCAATAGATTAATTCCACCAAAGCGTTAAATGAAAAGGGTATTAGCATTCAGATTTAAAAAAAAAAATGAAAAGAAAGAAAGAAAGAAAATCCAATACCAGTACAAGCTCTGACAATTGCTGAATGTCAGGATCAATGCCAGAACATCTCAGAATGTTTCGCTGGTTTTCATGTCAGAAATGCAAGGCTAAACCCTGGGACTTTGTTCCGCTGTAAGAAATGTGCACTGCAATAAGATGTAATATATAGTAAGAGATGATGTGGATCCTCTTTTTTCAGTGAGGTTGTTTGGATGAAAATGTAAATTCCTTTAGAGGCCCTGTGTTGTTGGCACCGCTTGTATTTCCTCTCCCCTTCAAATAATGGCAAGCCCGGTTTCTCCATGTGATTGGGTCTCCAGCAGCAGAAATGGGCACTCCAGCTGAGCCAATGGTTTTATTTTGTCTTTGGCTTACTTTTGAAAAACTAATAAAAATCTGTGTCCTCTTTCTTTGTTTATCTTTTCTTTCTCTTTCTGTCTCTCTTTCTTTCCTACACAAACATACAAACACTCTCTTTCCTGTCCTCATGAGATAAGTTTTGGTATGGGATATCTGACAGTGTACCAATAATAAGACCCACAGACCTGCAGTGAAGGCACAGAGAACCCATTGTTCTTGCTGTCTCTGTCGTTCTCTCTGTTTCAGGCTCAGAGGACAAAGCCGAGGCAATTATTAAGACCGGGTGTGTAGTGCTTACACAGCAGTGGTCAATGATAACTACGATGATAATGGCATTCTGGCCAGTATCACACTGCTCACAGCTGATGGCATAAAATGTAATTATCAGTTACCATTGTTTGTTACAGTACTGGTTGCTGTGTTATCGTTAGCAATAGAAAGGGTTTAGTATCGCTTTAGATGGGTTTATCATCCCACTGCATTTTGAAAACTTTGAAACCGTCTACCACATTCAGTTTGTCATGCTGGCAGTGTTTGGGCAGAATAAAGCTCTTATATGAGAAATATACCAGTACAAAATTCCCCTCCAAACAGCTGGATTCTGTGTAAGAAATATCCAATTTGTCCTATATAGGAACCATTAATTCCTACATAATATTAAACTCTGTATAAGCAAGAGCATAATTTTAAAATGTAGCTTTTTATGCTAGGTTCAGCAGTTTGTATTAGTATTATTATTATTTTTTTGACCGCAGTTCACCTCAAGATGCTCTCACAAATTAATGACCCGTTGAAGGTCTTCCCTGCTGAAGTGGACTGGACTGAATAATCAAGCCTCCTAATGGATGCAATAAAATATTGGACACCCAGGTCTTTGGTACGCAGGGAAAGAAGGGTAAAAAAGCTCATTTTCTTGTTGACACCTTTGAATTTTTGAAATGGGTTTCGAAACATATTTCTAAGGGTCATGAAACAACTCTACATACATAAATCAGATGTAAAGTTTCCATTGAAGAACAAAAACCATCATTACTGCAGTAAGGTGATTTTCACCTGACAGCAGCATTTTTTCTCCTCTGTTGCATCCAGAGACAATAAGGTGTTAAAGACCCGGAGAGTCATTACTTTAACCCAGCGGTGTTATAAAATACAGCTGAATGATGACTCATAGCGTTACCTTTGTCTATTAGTGGGGGAAAAAATATCATAAAATCCAATTGCAATTCCACATCCAAAGCATACATTACATGCATGGGTGGAACAATCCTGATCCACTCACAGGAATAAAGCCAGGGCAACACCATTTTAATGCATTTCACCCATACTGATACACTGACAGGGAAGTGTTTCCTTGCAAGGCTCAAGTAGATGTCATATTTGACAAGTGCACAATACCTGTAGCACATTTTATTAAGGGTGGCAGGATAAAATGAGAACTTTTTAACAAGAAGGCTAGATATACAGGGATGTGTTTTCTTCATTTATAGTGGTTCAATGAACTGCAAATTTTGAACAATGCTCATAGTACTGCACTTAAGGGAAAATTATACTTCTGATATGTAACAATACATTACATATGTAATTTGTATTTATACATATACATAGAGTTTGTTCTAATTGAAGACTATGGCCAGGCTGTGAGGCTGTAAAACTGCCCAAAGCAAGTCAGATGAAACACCTTTGATTTGATTTCCTGAACAGCTTACACGAGGCCTTTTAGTTCAGCGGCACACCATCTTTATCACGCTTGCTTTCTCTTCTTAAATCATTGCTGAACCATTGGACATTTAAGACAGCCCCTGTTTTTGTTTTGAGGAATGGCAATGAACAGGAAAAGCATTTTGGCTTATTGAAGCGATGCTTCCTAAATTGTTTGTCAAGCCAGAGGGTGTTTGTTGGTTTGTTCTCTAAAGCATTTCTCTCGTGTGCTCCCAGCATATCCCTCACATTATCTGTATCACATTGGGCTGGGTGGATTTAAACATCTGCAAAACCTCCTTCAGGCTGAGTGGGTGAAGGCTGTGTGTCGGGAACCTTCCTCTCTGACAGACACGAGACCATATAAGACCATATAACAATATGGATTCACATTACAGGCATATTAAGGATGGAATAACATGGATCAATTTAAGTACCTGCAATTAAACTAAATGCTTCCTTCATAGCCCTAGTACGATGCAGAAACCATATGATCCTCAGTCAGACACGCTAAGAAGAAACAAAAAGGTCCTGTCATATTGTGCTCTTGAATTACACACCATAAGAGTATGCTATGTTGCATCCTGTCTGCAGTCTCATATTGCAAACTCTCATTTTAGCTCCAGGGGCTCTTTGGAAATTGCAGGAGCACTGATACCACATTCTGAATGTAGCATCTCTGCATTTTTTTTTTTTCCCAGAGAGTTACAAGGAAGAGATGGACATCCGCCTAGTTTGCATTCTGCACAGGCCGGACGATTCAGGGCCTGTCAGGCAAGAACTCTCTTTTCCTCTGAGGTGCCTTTGAGAGCTTGGGAGAAAGAGAGACATGTGAGGAGTTCTGAAGGAGGGTGAACTTCACACTCGCCTAATCTCTACTCTGAATCTGTCTGTCGTTCAGCGGAAGCTGAGCTAGCGGACCTGGCACTAATTCAATCACTGATTCTTGATTGGCAGGGGAGCTCGCCGTGGCCCTGGGGAAGAGAAAAAAATCTCTTTTGTCCTTAAAGGAGGATAGAGGGGAGAAAGGCTGTCTCTCTTTAGACTACACCAGACCAGTGGCTGCCATCTGTTGGAGCAAGAACTCCAAAGATCAAGTAAAGCTAAAGAAGGAGCAAGGCAGCAGTGTTGATAGTGCAAAACAAGGTAAACCAACTAGCTAACTGTCGTGCCTGGCAAACATGGTACGCTCTTCATCCTCTGAATGTTTGGAGAGTGTCCTCCATCATTACTGAATGGTTTAAACTTGAATGATTTAAGTTTTTCTATTAATTCCTAAAGCCCAAGTATGCAGCCTGGAATTTAGCATCAGCTCCAAGGCTTGATTCACATTATATTTGTTTGGCTGCAGACTGCAGAAAGGGAATATGTTTTTTTTTTTTTTAACAGATCCTTGCTCCGTTACAAATAGATATGAATGGTAGGTGTATAGTGGTGTCTTGCTAAAAGCGAGTGTTGTGAAAGAAGTAAGCCACACAGAAATGTCACGACAAAACTGCCTAAAAAGAGGAGACGTGTCCTTTTCCCCCACTTGAATCAGGTAGCTTGTCTAAACACAATCTGCAAAGACTTAAATCCATCTAATGTACTGTATTTGTAATAAAATGAACAAAACAGGTCATAATTATCTATCGTGTGGGTGGTTTAGATCTGCCAAAATTGTCTAGTGAAACAAAGTGTCATATCTTATAATGAAATGTGATAGCAAAGGTTTGTAAAGTAATCTTAATTAGAGGATGCAGAGTACTTCTGTCCAAAGAGCTCGTTTCCGAAGTGGATATCTCATTTCGGACTCTTTTTGGGCTGAGCTAAAGATATGGGAGAGTAGGAGGGAATCGAAGCGCGAGACTTTTTATCTGACCCGTGGCCACCTTTCAAAGGGAGACAATACGTTTCTGCCGGGGAAGATGAGTAAGCGGATTCAGCCACTGATTACCTTGAAAGTCTGCTGTCAAGGTACTTGTCAAGGGAGAGAGGCTTCCAACATTTCATGTCGATGCTCTTTTCCTACTACAGCTGACATGAGCACATCACAGCCCTCAGCCCTTATCTGAGAGTCCACTCAGCTTACAGTGTATATAATAATGATGAGGATGATGATGACAATTAAAATCTTTATGATGATAATAGACATGATGTGAACCTTAAATTAGACTTTTTGCGTGATTTTCTTTTCTTAACAGCATTCTGTAGTGTTCTTCAAAATGCCTTAATTACTAGTGTGAAAAAGTCATTGTTAATTGTTTTTAGTATATACAAATACAGAGAGAGAGAGAGAGAATGCTGTAATGTGCAAAACAGGAACAACTAAAAAAAAAACAACTATAAAATGACAGGACTAAAAAACAAAAACATAAATAATCATTAGGAAAACACAGAATTAATGCATTTATGCAAAATTTAGAAACTACCTATCATGGACATGCAGGTCAGAGCGATGCAAACATTAGGGCACACATTTTATAGGACCCCATCTTGGATTTTAAACGCTTACAGACACTGAATTAAACCGAATGGTTATCTCTTGCTCCACTATTAAATTTGGATGACGCATCTCCAGAGAGTGACAATATTATGAAAGGAATAATTTCATCCACATGAATAATTAAAAATAAAGTTCTCAAACTTTTTTTCCTCCCCCTTCTCTCTTACTCCCACAAAATCTGAATTATAAATCAGAAGGGCTGTCGCTGTGCTCATACGTATACTGTGCTGTCTTTATCGTATTTCTGAAATGTCATGCTGATTGGTTGTGAGGTACATTCATATACTACCATTCAATTTAAATGGTATTTCGAACATGATAGAGAAACCAACCCAAAGTATGGATAATATAACCGGTCTTCATGCCAAAATAAAAGTCAAACAGACAAAGTGGAACTTTCTGATTCCTGGACGACCCGCTCTACCTCCTGAGCCGAGCCGCCCCACGCCAGCTGCTAAAGACTGTGATGCTAGCTGCAGTAAATGTAGCTGCCCACTTAAAGACACGCCCACTGAGCAAACCCTTCTAGTGGTAACAGACCCTCTAAGGAATCTGCTCTCCAGATTTTTTTTTTTTTAATTAGACAGATGTTTATATTTTGCATTAATGATCTTTTAAAGTTAAAGTCTTAAGGTCTTTTAAAGTTAATTTAACTTTTTTATTTTATTTATTTATTTTTTATAATTTTGCAATATGGCCAAGTTGGTATTTAAATTGTGAAATACATAATAAAGCTGACCAATATGGGTCTCATAGTAAATGTTAACATTGGGTGGTATAAAGTGGAAATAAAACTGTACACTCTGTACTGTAGCCAACTCCAATCATAATCTGGTGTTATTTAGCCCTTTGTTCCTTTTGATGTTAAAGTATGGTAATGTGAATAACATGACATAACATACAATAACATAAGAGAACCCCTGTCCTATTCAGCTTTAAATCAAAGAAGAGAAAGTGTCGCAGCTCCACTCAGTTGGGTTTTCAAGCTCAAGGCTCAACGACCATAAGGGCAAACTTGTAGCTTCAAAAATACAAATCAGTCAAAACAGCTGTGTCCATTTATTTTATACAGTCTGTGGTCTCATCAGAACTATAAAATCTTTTCATTTGCCACATAAAATAAATCTACAGTATAGATGAGACTGGTGAAGAGACAGAACTGTAAAGCTCCTTGGTATGTACTGTGTTGTATATCCCTCCATATACACAGTCAACACTATGCAGGCCTGGGTCAAAGAGTATGTACGAAAAGAAAAAGAAAAAAAAAATTTCAAACTACTTGAACTGCCTGACTCTGTGACTACATGTTTTTGAAATTTTCTGAGGTATTGTCATTTATTTTCCCAACACTATGGCTCCATACCCAGGAGAAATGGGTTACATGGGTTATATCATCGTTTACACAATAGATCAGATGCAATTTGACGTCATCACTGGATGTCGGGCCTTCCGCAGAAGTTAAAATATATGCGGGCGGATGCTTTTTACTTCGCTGGTTTCATTGCGTGCTGATGGAATTTTAATGAGGCTCTAGTTTTTTTTTTTGTTAGAGGTGTTATGGTATGGTTCCCAATACAACATTACTTCTTGGGAACAGAACATTCTGTTTGTGTGAGACTCACATTCCTGCTGTGTCCTCAAACACAGGATGCGTGCCCTTGATACAGTGGAGACTGCAAAAAGCTCAAAGTGCTGGGCTACCAATTGGGAAAAAAACCCAAAAAAACAGCCAGCCTATAGTGGCATAAACAAATCATTGCCTGCACAAAGCGTATGCTGTTCCATCAAGTAAAAGAGGGGAAAAGGTATTCTGTGCTATTTACTTGGAGTTGGCTGAGAGGGAGCAGCAGGGAGATACATAGAGAGAGATGGTGAGAGAGAAAGGGGGGGAGAGGGAGAGGAAGAGTTATAGATGGGAGAAAGCAATGGAGAGAGAGAGGGGGGGAGTGAATGAATGTGAGTGGGAGTGCTTGGGCCAATAATTGTCCTGAGCTTTTGGGAACAAGCGAATGGATTTCTCGTAAGGTGGTCAGTCGAGACAGTTCAAAAGTTGCCCTGCCAGTGATGCGGCGTGTCACCTCCCACCAGGGGATATGAAGAGACTGCCTCCTGGCCCGTAATAGGCTCCAGCACTGGTGATTAAACAAGTTTCAATGCCGTGGGACTCTGTAATGACCAGGCCTTTTTTTTTTTTTTTTGAGGAGAGAAGGATTGATGAAGATTCATGCCGATGGAAGCTGGCAAGCGCTGCGTTTTTGTCATTAACACCGGTTGCAATTAAATCAATTTCATGGGTGCTCTGATAGAGTCACAGCCTGAGGTGATTTATCTGCCGGATCCCACCGGTATTTGGGTATGTCTCTTCACATTCACACTAAAGCCATTATTCATTATGCGACTGTTAATCTGGTTACTACGTAAGCTAAGGCTGTGAATTATAATGGGGTATTCACTTGGTTTTTAGGGTGTCATGCATATATTTGTGTCATAGCAGCTTATGACGCATACCTTAAAATATAGTACATATCTCCAGTAACATTTAAATCAAAGGGCCTCGAGTTTTTTTTATTATCATAAATGTGTCTTTCTTTTTCAGTCCCTTTACTGCAGAATGTAAAATTTCCTTCTAATATACTAATGCAGAGCACAAATCAAAAGCACTATGCCCAGCGCTGCCTCGCCAATCGCCTGCTATCACCTCCCACGTCACGTCCTTCAGTGTGTTCAAACGCTACAACAGGACTGACACTAAGAGCATAGCTACATTTAACTGTGAAGGCACCTCGGGTTACCACTAAAAAAGCCTATCCTCCAAGCACTTTCTCCTCTCTGACGAGTGAGGTTAGCGCCACTGGCCTGACTCACTTGCACTGACAAGAGTGCACAACCTGATCAGTATTCTCCAATGAGAGGCCTGACTCCTCCACAGAACACAGCATGCTGTCTTCCACTTAAATGGGCTCAGAAAGCTTAGCTGGAGCCACCAGGTGGAGACTGAACACACAACCAAAGCAACCAAAACAAGTCCCCTCTGTTATCAGTGTACTTTATGTTTTCTGGTGCTGGCAAAGCAAGTTTGATTTCCTGGCGAGTGACTGCAAGTGCATACTGGCTTTGTGAGCAAACACTTCCAATTTATCAGGGCAGCGTCTTTCAAAACCTCTCATGGCACATACAGGGGATTAAGAAGTTGTTTGAAAATAATTACTAATACGATTTTAAGCTTTCGCTCTAAAATCTGTACAGGAACAGTGAATTGCTTCTGATTGGAGGCAAGTGTCCAGAAATGGGAATCCATGAAATGTTAGATTTTTGAATATGTGCTCAAATACTGGATTTATGCAGAATGCAGTGCCAATCTTGCATAATGCATTGCGCTTGCCTAGTTTAAGAAATGCAAATCACCTCAAGTTGATGGAATCCATTCACAGGCATGGCAATAAAATATTTGTGATTCTTCAAACGTTATTGATGCAGTGGAAGTCAGAGAGAGAGAGAGGGAGCGGGGGAGAGAGAGAGATAGAGACAGAGAAAGAGGGATAGAGAGAGAACATGAAAGAGTGAAAGGGGAGGGAGTATAAATTTTGCCTCCTCGAATATGACACCAGCTGTTACTGGCTTTCTCTCCTGCTGTTATTAAACAAGGGATGAAAGGCGTCGTGTACTGCCATGTACGCTTTAAAATTAGCTCAAAGGAGCCATTTTGCAGGCTACCATTCTCCATTCATGCAGGTTACCATTTTGATGTCTTCTAAAAGAGTGCATTTTTGGTAACACATGTCCAATCATATAAGGAACATAATGATCTTCATGCACTGGTTGGTTTTAGTGTCTTTAAAGTCCCAGTTCATAAGTCCAGTTTGACATCCATGTTGAAACCCTCGCTGAAACAGTGTTACCCATGAATTCAAGCAGTTTTACATTTTTTCAATTTTTTTTTGTCAGCTTTTAGAAAAGTGATATTATTAAGGTGATATCATGTGTCAGCAAAACGCTGGTTTTACGTTTTCTTGTGTCCTGAAATACATGTTCTTAATTTACCGTTTTTAAGTAAAACTTTTCAAAACTGATGTCAAAAAGATTCATCATCTCTAGAGAGGTGAGTGATGCCTCCCTGAGATCAATCAACATGAAAAACTTCAACAATGGGCTTCATAAACTTTGTTCATAAACAAATTCATTTTCATTAGTTCCTACCCCAAAATACGTTTTAATTTTCATTTCATACATTTCTGCATGTTTATTATTGTCACCGTGACAATGAAGGTCCTTACCATAGCCTTACCCTAACCTTAACCCAAACCTGTTCCTAACCATAACCAAATGACAACTGCTGTGACTGCTGTCTGTGCACATGTGCACCATGGCTTTAAGAGACGCTCCTGTGGTCGTATTCAGTGGGCCATATTCGAGGGTAGAAACAATTGACCTATGTGGTCATATGGGTTGGGCACATGGGAGAAGTTTGCCTTGAAGGCGTTCTAACAGAAAGAAAAGGTTAAGGTGAGAGTCAGGATTAGGGATGGGGTTTCTGTTTGAAAGCCTTCAAGGCAAACTTCTCCCATGTGCATGGGTTGGAGGGCGTGTTGGAATATCTGTACAGTAGCCTACCTCCTCCATGAGATTATTCAGCATGCAGAATGATCCCTGACACAACAAGGTAAGCTGGAAAATAAATTCAGCACGCCCACTCCCTCTCAAAGTGAAGTTTATATGAAATCATAATTGTCCTCAGTTTCAAGCAAAATAGCAGTGCTATTGAATTTATTTGCTTATTTGAACAACTTCTCAGTTTCTCCCATCCCACACAAACTGCTGTTCAGTGCATATTGTGAGATATATAAATCACAGTGGCACTGTCTTCCACTGTTCCACTGATCCCATTTAGTTTGAAACCATCAGACATCCTCATCGATCAGAAGCCATAATCCATCATGGGCTATTTGGCGTTGTCCACTTTCTGCAGGGAGCACAGTAGCGCACTTGTTCTCTCAGTCAATAACTTTTATAACAGGTAGTGAGCTCCAAGTGGTATTTGTATCAGTGTTTGTGGAAAGACATTATAGGTTGTTTAGGAATCAATAGCTGTAAACTTTTATTCCAAACCAAATTGCTTACATTAGCGAGACAATTGAGCTTGGCTCCAAATCTAGTTTGTAGCTAGTGCTGGCTTGTGTTGTCATCTGTAAGTGAGCGTTAATCTGAAGGATCCCCGCTTCAGATCGTAACAACAAAGCATTGCCGAATAACTAAAGTAGAATTGTAATGAAGGAAATGAGCCCAGAGGGGAAAAAATAAACAGTATTTTAGACCTCCGCAGGAATCAATAAATTGTACGTTGCAATGATTTGACAGCTGTTTGACAATTTATCCCGAATCCTTAAGATCCTACAGCGTTAGAAGCACCACTAACTGGACAACTGGAGATGGATGACGGGGTGTGACTGACATCGCTTTGAATTAAGACCGGGTGACAGTTCCTTCCTTTGAACTTCAGCCCCGGATCCTCCTAGACTCTTAACCTCCTGGAGAAAATGGTTCAAACAACCGAATCGATAGCAATTTAGGGCAACACTCTTGTCACTTTCTTCTTCTTCTTCTTCATCTCCCACCACCCTGACTGCATCCTGGGAGACAATTTACTGTGCGACATCGTTCTGATAGGACAACAAAGAAGGCCCAGGACAAATGGCTCTTTGGAGGGAATTGATGGGACTCTGATCAGACAGGTCCACTGATAAACATGTTCCATATCGCTAGACCTAAAAGGACGCCCGGATGTTTTCTTTCTGTCTTCACATACTTTCAATAGGTGGCAATAGTTCAAAGTTCAAAAATGGGTGACTTTTTCAATATTATTTTTTTTACAGTCGAAATCCCCATGTAATACTAATATAACAACATGAAGAAAAGGAAAACCAAGGCTGAAGCAGGGATGGTTTCATGCCATTAAGCTCTCAAGACCAGAGCCACAGTGTGTGTCACACATGGGGCCAGGAGGCCTGCGTGCCTTTGAAGCTTAATTTTTATAGAGCTAGGGAATTACCCACTTTCCTCACTGGGATCATTAAAGTTTCATCTGATCTTTTCAAATTTTGCAGTAGTGGATACTGTTGTATATTTGATGCCAAAATAGAAATTACTGTCTCTTAATAATAGGCCAAAGTGAAGCCAAGTGACAGCTGTTTTATTTTGGAATTGAAATATGTTCCTTCATTGAAAATGTTCCTCCATTACTTTTCCTATACCCATTTTCTGCACATAGTGAGGTTAGATTTTGAGAATCATGCAAAGAAATATCAGTGATTCGGTCCTCAGTTGATGGCTCGGTGGCCTTCTGTTAGACCCCAAAACCCCACTGGTCTTTCCAGTGTTCAAAATCATTTACTACGCCCAAATCATGACCATGCAACCATCTTAGGCCAAGCCAGCAGAATTGACATTAAAGCTACAATACAGAACTTTTACAAATAAACAAACATTTGTCACATTCAAGCTAATGCCAGACAAATTCACACAATGATGTTTAAGCCTAACACCCGCCAATAAAACCCCCTCTGGACAAGACATTGCAAAGCAATGTGTCTGTGGTGACATTCCCTCACTGGTGCACAGCTGAGCTATAGTCACATGTTTTACATCAACTACACTTGACAATTTCAACAGGAACTGTATATTTGGCCAATTAATGCATCCAGCCATTCAGTGACTTTCTTAAAGTTTATTTTCTTCTCCTGCTCTTCTTTGCACAAGAAGACTGAAAGCAACCTGAAGTGTACTTTCCAAGCTGCATTTAATTTACTGTGACAAGACAGCGATGAATTGTACAGGTTTAACTCCAAGGTTAATACATGACAGCTTATTGACACTAGCGGTGTGTTACTTGTGATTGGTGGATTAGCTCTATACATTGACTTGGATGCTCAAACCACCAGCAAAATTGCAAGAACTGGCTGCAGTGGAAGTCTCCAAAACAGGCAAAAGTGGTGGCAGATGGGACTCACCAAGAACAAATTATTGCTATTAGCAAATACGTCAATCAGGAGGGTTAAATAAATTCCCATAGCATACATGCAGGGATTCATTTACTGAATTTTGATTATAGGACACATAGTTGGGCTTAATGCAGAGAATATACCTGACATAAAAGAGCGCACCTGAACACAGAACAGTTGAAGTAGAATAACACTTAAAATAAATTGAAATAGAAATAATTCTCACATTCTAATTATGTTAAGATTTATGTTATGTTATTTTGAGGCATTAATCATAAAATGGATTTCATTTACAGTGTTGTTAATTCACATTTTGTTCATGTCAAACTATGGACACTGGAAGGAAAATAGGCATAAATATCAGATTTGAAGGGCTCAGAGCTTTATTTTGGCTTCGGCTTGAGGCTCTGCAGACTACAAATGCTACAATATCAATTTGTGGTTCCAGCACTCTGTGCAGAGCCTGTTGAGAGCTAATTGAGACCTACCCTTTCGAAAAAGAGCATTATTTGTCTCCACATTTAGAGCTACTGTGTCTGTATGGCCTTAAAGGTCAGCTAAATGATCTAAGCTGTCACTATGGGTTATTACCACTTCAGCTGATCTGCAGCTAATGTTACAGAGTGGAGAGGATAAAGTGCCATCCCTGTTTAAAATATACTGTTCTTGAGATGAAAAATGGTTCAACACACAACTATACCACCTACCTACAAATCACTTAGGAGTCTTTTCCCAGTTTTTACACATAGATACCTCAAATAAGTGAGGCTAAGTTGTGCTCAAATTTTTCCTTGGCAAACTATATTTTTATGTGGACCACAGGAAGAACAGCCGTCACCTTGATGCCAGGCAATGAGGATCTGTATGCAATTAAAGTTAAACCTTTTGTGAATTGAAATTATTCTGTACTAGGGCCAAAGAATATTGTATCACCTGTAGATTCACACTTTTTCTCCAAATAAATGTTAATCTTAAACTGTCCTCTAAACTGCAGCAAGCAAGTACTTTCTTCTGAGAAAGTTGGACTTGCTGAAAACATGATGGATGAGTATAATGTGTAAAGTTCAGCGAATATATAAGCTCCTATATGGAGCTTTAAAACAATTACAGAAGGTCTGTGGCATAATAAATTGTCATGCATTATATTACACGCATTTCATATTAAAGCTTTAATTTTCTTGTAATTAAATTAATTATAAGGATTATAATAGCTTTCAAAGATTCCTCTACCCTCTGTGGCAAAGTAACATGGAGAAAAGTAAAGTACAGTACATCTAAAGAAAGGATAAACAACTTCAGCATACTCTAATGCCTTTTTCCATAACTTTACTTGTATGTTTGATCTATACACATGTCGATTCATCTTAAAGTGCATTCAAAAACAGGCGGAAGGAGAAGAAGAAAAAGCCAATCAAATATTGAAGACTTTCGGGCACTGGCACGCAACAGCCCTGTTAACCTGACCCGACTCCTGGTGTGTCGCCAAATGCAGCTCCTCTGCACTGAAATATTAACTGCCTCCAATCTGTGACACACAGTGGCACTGAGAAGCCTTGGTGGAGCCTCACAGTCACTCTGCATGTGGTAGAAATGTAGACATACAGATATAGACATCTTCGGGTGCATATATATTCAACATATACGTGTGTAACTGTGTTTGTTCTTTTATTTGTTATTTGGATTTTGAAGTGTATGAAAAATAGATGACATATGGTATGTTTTAGATTGCGGCCACACTGATCTGTCCCATACAGAGAGAAATTTAACGGTGGTTTTGTGTCAGAAATAACCAACATGGATGACAACATGAACAAAATTACAGCCATTGTGCCGCTAGCTAAACAAACAAATAAATAAATAAATAAAACAAATGATGATCCAGCCTCTCTGTACTTTTCCTGTTTATCAGAATTGATACAACTCTAATGAAGCTGGACATGTCATCAACAAACAGACACTCCTCATTGAAAAAAACAATCAAAGACAATGATGGATCAACATGATGGATTAGTGTGGCTGCAGCGAGGGTTTGATTTTGACATTATTTTATTCTGGCAAATAATGGTTGGACAGCTCAAACCACTAAATCTATAAAGAATTGAGAATTGCTGTCCACAGTATCCCATCACACCCCAGTACAAAGTCTAGTATGTCCGAATGTTCTCTGATGTGTATACTAACTTGACTGTCATAATGTTGATTTCTTCCACAGTGACCTGTGGATGTTGTGCTAGATCATGGAAGACGGCATGAGCTGATTGATCGGGGTCAAACGTGTAGTGTGGCTTCTTTCTCAGCTGAGGCATAGCAAGAAATTTATGTCACTACAAACACCTGACAGATGTGCCATGTAGTCCGATCAGCAGATGTTAATATTTCTCAGAAGCAGAGATGCTCAGGTGGGAGAAATTGTCTCATTGGTTCAACATCAGTAGACGGACCCAGAGAGCTTTAGTTTCTAGTGCAAATTAGCTGAGTTAACTGTGATTGTCGGAAATCAGCTGGCCAGCTCGCTACACAGCTATAGGCTAGTAGGCTATAGGGGTGGAGCCGAATCTGAATTTGGCAAAGCACGGATAATGTGCTTTAGATGAATATTTGTTACGCCCGCATATTTTCAATGTTGCTTGTTTTCAGAGAAAGCAGAGAGAGAGGGGGCACGAGAAAGAGAGAGAGAGAAAGAGAGAGAGAGAGCGAGTAGACTAAAATACAAAGAGTGTAGAGCACAGCCTGTTTACCAGATACACAAAACTTTGTGCATTCCTACGCCACTATTTTTAAACTTTCACTGGGCAGTCAGACTTGCCTTGCCATTTCTCCTCCTGTCGGATCTGCACTTTATGAAGCGTAGCTTAATTGACCGGGAAGCGGAGTGCTTTGCTTACATTTTGTTAGTCTTCTCAGTCACACACACTTTTGTATCACTCACAGAAACACACTCAGAAGAGACTCAGAGCTGACACTGACAACTAAAACGCTGCTACATTGTTCACTGCTCCATCACCAGTTTACTTATTTTATTGAGTATTTATAATAGTTCAGCCTCCCAGGTTGAACAATATCTGTTATATAAATATATTGGGGGTTGTGGCAGGATTCATGAGGATCATATCCTGATAAGCATATATTAGTTCAGAGTTGAGTTTACTGGTTTGATTGATTTCATCGTGACTTTAAGGCTGAAATCCGGAGGAGGATCAGAAGAATTTCTGTCCCTTTCACAACTTGTGACTTGTGATGCTGCTTAATTGCTTACTGTCAAATGTGTGTATTAAGCGCGCGTGTGTGTACTGCACTAAAGAGTTGCACGCTTGACGCTAATTGGTAACTTCATAAATCTAGACAGTTCTGAGCATAGCTGCAAAAAATATGTTTGGAGGATAATTATTTTAAAGTATATGTGGTTCTCTGATGTCAGAGCAGTGTGCATTCGGTACATGACTCATTATTTAATTAGATAGATAGATTGTTGTATTTGCTATATATTTGAGGGCCTTAACTACATTCATCCTCTTACCCTAATCCTCACCAGTATGCGTAACCTTAGCTCTTACCCTAACTCAAATCTAATCGAGCTGCAAATTTAATTTTAACCCCAAAACCCCTTAAACAAGTGAGAACGTACCAAAATGACCTCAATTCACAAAAATGTCCTCACGCTAAACCTGGCTTTCAAAAGGGTGAAGTACAACAAAACACTCACACACGCAGGCACACACGCATGCACACGCACACACACGCACTTTGCCGCATACGCACAATTTAGCTCAGTTGGCTGACTATTTGACATAACATGACGCACAAACATCCAGGCCAGTAAGATCAATTGTGTGTTATATTAAAATAAAGAAATAAAGATTGGTCACACATCAGCTTCTCCCCCTGGCCAAAACAATGTGTCTCCACCAAACAGAGGCTTAAGCTTCATAATATAACTGAGAGTGATTATGGCCCCTGTGGAGTGTCTCTTGACTAATCTTATCTCACGGCAAGGGGACGATAGCCAGGGCCAATGATAATTGTCAAACATTATCATCCTCTATGATGCACATCACTATAATAGAGGAAAGAGTACATTAATCCTTTAGTTACTGTTGGAGAAAGTACAAAATATCACTATGATGAAGGAGATCTGACCCATTTGACCAGACTTATTTGTAAGCAAAGTGGTCTAATTTTGGTTTAATGAACTCTGGCTCGCTCAGTAATACCCATTAAACTCTAATCATATGTTTTTATGTAAAATACTTTTTCTTATTCAAAGTAAAGTTGTAAATGTGGAGAAAAAAGTGCAATATTGTTGCAATGCCTGAAAAACATTAAGTCTGCAAAAATACAAAAGTATCAGTGTTTCAGTACTGTAGAAATGCTTCAATATCAGTTTGTTTTCTGGGTTAAATGAAAGGTGATGTTATTATCTGAGCATCGCATTGCTTACACAACATACGTAAACCAAGATTTTCTTTCATTTGGCCATTTTACCCACACGATCAGAGTAGACATTCTAAGCAGGAATCCATGTTTGACTCATCAGTGTCCCTTATAATAAATGCTAACATATTCCAGCTATACATGTGCATTTGAGCCAAGACAAGGATCACTGTATGTATCACTTTAATTAAATACTCAGATGAAAACCATCCATATAGCAATATGATTTGTCAAAGTGACATGGAATAAATTGTCTTAGTTAGTCATTTAGGTGATAAGCCAGTTAAAAGTGATGGTTTCATTTTATCTTGGGATGGAAAATCATCATCGTTGCGGAGCTTTCAGGTGACTCAATGGAGAGGAAAATGTCAAGAGAAAGACATGGAGAAGACTTCCTGCACAGCGCTGTTTTCTTTCTTTTTTCCCTTCTTTTTTTCTTCTTTTTCTTTTTACTTGCCCTGAGCGAGGCTGACAAGATGAAACCGGACTGGACTCGGAACAACAAGGGCTCCTGTTAGGGGGCTGCTCTCTGACTCATCCTCTGCAGCTTTAACAAGCTGTCTGCAAAAGGGCCCTCTCTTTGTCCAAACCAAAGCAGTATTCACTGTCTTTATCTCTCTTCTTCTTCTCTCTTCCTCTTGCCCCTCTCCCCCGTCTCTCTCTCTCTCTCTCTCACCCGTGCTCGCTCTCCAGCTCACTCACATGGTCAAACCACAGATTGTTACATACGGAACAGATACTTGCTAAAAACACACACTGCAGGCTAATCATACTTCCTCGGCCGCTCTCTGACTTTCTCTGCATGTCTGTAATCTTCCAGCCTCTTCCTTCCCCTAACAGATCGTCTGGTCTTTGCTCCTGCCTCGCCATTATTTCCATTCAGTCTGTTAGTCGTCGAAAAAAAAAATCCAACTTTGATCTTTTTTTTTTTTTTAATGCCTGCTGTGTGAAAGAAAAAAAATGGACGGCTGTCAGATTTTGCTACGGTACTGATAATGTTCACTTCCACATTTGAAAGGCTGATTGGACATGAGTCATTTAATTGTGGCGCTGCCTTCTTTGCTTGCTGTGCTGCTTGGTGTCTCTTGGCTTCTCACTGTGGTATGGCCAGCACCCCTAGTCAGAGGCAGTCACTGGTAATCTGTTAGGGTTTTACACTTCCATTTTGGCTGTACAGAAATATTATCACAGTTTGCATTCATAGCTGCTCCATGCGGATGCCTGATAATCCTGTAAACAATGCACTCAATCCTACCAAATACACAAAGATAAACAACAAGCGGTCGCAATGACACAGCACGAGGTCAAGTCGGGCTCCGTTCCTCATTTCCGTTTTATTTCTTCTCTGCCGTAGATACAGTTGGAGACACTGAGATGTGCTGCCAAAAGCCTTCATTTTCAGGGAAAGGGATTTCACTCGACAATGCCAAAAAGCCTCTCGCCCAGAACTCATTATCTTGTCCTCTTTGTCATGAGGAGCAAAAAGCCACATCTGTGAGCATTGTTTCATCCCTGACTAGAGGTTGGGTTTCGCTAACAGGTCGGTCGTATGCATGAGGAATAAGCCTGTTTTACATTTGTGCAAATGCACTATATGGAGTAATTATCGGCCTGGCCAGCTTGTGAGGTTTCCTTGTGCAGCTGACAAGGGAGAGAGATTGTCTGGTAACGGGAAAACTGAGTATTTTACATTAAAATCGGTGTTTAATGACAGAGTGATGAAGGTCAGAATTTAATCAACTGCACAGAATTAGAAACAAACAGCAGCCAAGAGAAATGGATGTTTCCTTCAAAACAACAGAACAAGTTAATTTATCTCCAGTTGTTTTGTATCCTGCTTCTTGGGAAATGTGCTTGCTTCAGCCACAGCATAGCAAGCCATTTAAATACTGACTTGATTTTGCTCATTACTGCCTCCATTTTCAGGTCCAGTGATAGCCTGTCCTTATTTGCAAAACAAATAAAACGAACAAATAGGAAGCTATGCGCGAACCGTGGTAACAGCTGACATTAAGGGTGACTCCGGTAAAGACAAGGTTATCATTTCTGCTCAGAACACAGTCAACAATCATCTGCTGTGTGGTTTCCTTGAGCTGGTCTGTTCACGATGAAAATTAACGTTGATTGTATGAACCCCAGCTCACCCACCATGATATTGTGGATCCTTCCGGAATTCGTTTGCTTAAACGCTGAATGCACTTCAAATGTTATTTGTCAGCCTAGTGGCTTGCCGGGATGAGGGAAAACTTTTGGTGCACAAATAATTGCAGTGGCATCATTCATCATCTTAATTAGAGTTTACAGTAGTCCATCCACAAATCAATACAGCAGGACATAAAGCACACATTTTTATCCCTTCCGTTTGCTAACTTCCAGTGCGATGGGATTTCTCTTCACGATGAATGGAAACGCCTGGCTGGGAACATTCCCCTGCACTTCACAGCTCATTTTCCCACATATCACTGTACAGCATGGCTTTGGCTGTCACAGTAGTAATGAATAGCAGCAATGAATAGCAGGGGAAGTAAGATAAATAAAATAAAATATTGCTTTGTCACTGGTTTCATTCAAAGTACTTTAACTGGCACACACGTCTTCCTGCTGTCAGCACAATATCTAGGCGAGGACAGCAGGTACGCTGCATTATCAAGATATTAATCATCGGGTTGGACGTTAAAGTATGTCGGAGCTCCTCAATCTCCATTCAGCAACGCTGCCCTGTTAGAATTCCCCAGGCACTCCACCACTTATCTTAAAACCCTCTTTCGATTTGTTTTATTATTGCTTTTCACCAAACCTAATTGCTTCTGAACATGAAAAGCCTCTAATGTATTAAATGAAGTGCAATTCCTGCTAAGGTGCTCTGCCATGTCATCAATGTTATTTCTCTTTACTATGTCCCAACCCAATCAACGCCTGCATTTATGGCCATAATGTCTCATTGAATGTTCTCACATCAAATGAAAGAAAATTTGGTCTCAGATTTTATGCGGAAGCTTTGCATTTCTCAAACAACATTATGAAATTTTACATGCATCTAGGTTCAGCCATTACAGTATGGAAGCCCTGAGAGGCATGTTTTGCTTTATTTATTTATTTATTTATTTATTCATTTATTTATTTAAATGCTAGATTTAGTTAAGCTTTCAATGTCGTCAATGTTGTCTTGTGCACTAAACACTTCACTCTGTGCACCATTCTTATTCTCAAAAAAAAAAACAAAAAAAACCCCCAAATATTTCATGAAAGGCAAAGCTGAATTGAGTATTTGCCAAATAAAGCTATTACTTCCATTAATTGAGTTTAAGCTATAGAAATATAAAAAAGGAGGGAGGGAGAGAGAGAGAGAGTGAGAGAGAGAGAGAGAGAGATAGATAGATAGATTTGTTACCTGATGAAGATCCACCAGGCTGAAACATTGCATATAAATAAATAAACAATGTTTTGCGGGATCTTTCTCTCTTTTTTCTATTATTTTTAATTAATATTTCTGACATATTTTCTAACCAAAGAAAGTCCAGATAATTTCATTAGCATGTGATCCAGTGATTGATGCTGAACATATACCGTCGGTGTTTCAGTGTTGTAGAATGGCAGATGGCTCTTTGTAGCTGCCCTGCTTCTTTGATATAAAGTTCATGCTCAGGGGAGAGTTCTTTTAATAAAAGCTGGGTTCATCTGCATGGTAATGAACCATGGTCACATCAATGCATATGAAAATCCTGTGTGATGTTAGCATTCCACTGGCAAATAGTAATTTGGAGTGCCAAACATTTGGAGTCCTTATCAATCATTTTATATTTACCCTTTAGGCATCCCTCCGAAGCTGTTATCTAGAGTGACAAATGAGTGCAACAGTAGAATAAGATTAAATTCCTTGAGCAGCAACATCACCACCAAGGGACCATCAACTACCAAGGGTCAAAGTGAGTGATGTAGGCGTAACACATTTTCCTGTTTCTGTAGAATTATCATGTATGATAGAAAACTGCGAGATAAACGAATAAGGGTCAGAGTGATTTTCACTATAAATGGCTCCTTCGACTTTAAAAGACAAATGCTTGGGGTCCTCATCCACCGAAAGTATGATACCGCATTCCTTAACTCTTTGAACTGTGGCTGATTCATTGCATATCAAATGCTACTCTTTTCACCTAAAAAAAATAGGATGCAATCGCATAAAACAGAGAGATGTGAAACTAGTCAGAGCTCTCGTGGGTCGTAGCTTGAGATCATGATGAGTTCACGGTCTGTGAGGTTTCTTTATGGTACAGCTTTAATGCCCTCAAGAAACTCAGAGTACATCTGCCATCTGTTAAACATCCAAAAGGAAAAACTCACTGATCTGGACGGGATCTTTCTTGACAGGCACTCCTTTGCTCACAGTGACGTGTCATGAATGCATGCTCGCTTGGTGAGCTCCCACAGTTTCAGCTTACTCAAGCTCTCTAATGAGACTTAATGTTCATGCTTAATCAGAGTGTTTATCACTTGCAACAGAGTAGGCGGGAAAAGAAAAGGGAGATCTCATTTGTAAAACGAGAAAAAAGAAATATCAATCCTTAAGGTGGCTAAGAGTTTCTTATGTAATCATGTATTTCATCATCTTTTAGTCAAATTGTGTGATGACACTGACCTTGATATTGATCTAAATCATTCTTTGTTTGCTAAGTCAACCAAAGGTAAGCATGCTGCTTCATAAACCCGTTTTAGCCACTGAGTCACCTGGAAACAGTGTCAGTGCCAACAAGTTTGGACGATGTTGACCTGAGCACAGTTTGATCAAGCCGAGCACCCCAGCAGGGGAACGGGGAAATGTTGGCAGCCTCTGAGCATCAAAATAAGAGTTCTGCACAAGGGCACATAGACACTGGCCGAGGCCTGCAACTCTCTCCCAGAGGCGCAGAGAACTTTTAATCTAATTAAAGCAAGACTGGGAAAGACAACTTGAAAGATAAGGGTGCCATAGGGAGCAGGCTGCCTGGCACCACTGCTATTCATCCTCTTCCGTAGTGTCTCTAACCAGTTATTAAGTCCCTGAGGGTGACAAGGGTGCAGCCAGGAACTGTCCACCAACTGACAGTATTAAATAGAAGTTTGGTTTGACAGCTACAGACTTCTGGAGATTGACAACACAATTAATCACAACAGTGAGACTGACAAAGTCATAAGAAAATAAGGTAGGGGCAATTCATCTTTTCGGATTTCCTTTTTCATGATGGACAAGAAGCAATGACACTTTTTTCTTGACAGTCCACTGTTGAGTCCCCACAACATGTCAGTTCACTGCTAACAAGACTTGTCTCAACAGAGAAGTAACATATTGAACCAACTAGAAGTTGGTAAGTGGCATCTTAAGTGCTAATCAACAGACTGCATCAGCTGAGAACTTCAGCTACAGAGAGGAACGGTTTTATTAGTCAATTTTCTTACTGTCCTGTAACCCTGACTACCCGTTTTTTAACCTTAACCTTAATTTTACTAAGCATTTTTTGTGCCTAGCCCTAATCCATTTCTTTTATGTGTCTAAATTTAGTGCTAGCTTTAATTTAAGTTAAAATTCACCAACAGTATTTTGAGCAGCTGTGCTTGACAATCATGTTCAGTACTTTATCTCAATAATTTATTGCCATATCAACCAAACTGACTGGAATTTGGTATTAACAAGACACAGAGGGTGTTTTCTTTCTGTACTTTGTTCTTGTATATTCCTATTCTTGACGGGTTTCAGTTAACAACCCTATGTAGACGATATGTACTGTTATGAGCTTTTGTGTCCTTGATATGCAGTCACGATGCATTTCTTTAAGTTTCTTGTATTCCTTCCCCCAGGTGTGTGTGTGTGTGTGTGTGTGTGTGTGTGTGTGTGGGAGCGCATGAGTGTATGTCTTAATTGGGTTTTGGGTATTGTTTTTTTGGGGGGGTCTATAGGATATTTAAAACTTGACAATAAAAATAATATTCAACAAGACACAAAGGATCAGACAAATGAAATAAAACCGCTCACTTATAACTTAAAACTATGGAAATGTAAAGGTAGTCGAGTAAACTGAGTATACCTAGCCGATAGTCTGTTGAAATAATTCTTGTTGACAGTCAGCTGATGCACTGTTGGACAGTGATGCATTTAGAGCCAACAGTGGGCCATCAGAATAAACTGATACCAATACATATTCTGCAGATGATTCCCGTCACAGGGCACTGTGATCTTCCATTCACAGGAGAACATTCCGGTTCTAATGTTTTTGGTTTTTTTTTTTTGTTTGTTTGTTTTCTTTTTCCCTTTTTTCCCCCCTAGATAAGAAAGAATATAGACTGGGTGACTGTTTTATTGCTTTTGTGATTTGGTGCTATTGCGACGAACAACCCTTAAGATATGTGGAAATGTGATGTGATAGAGCTCAATAATTCTATTGTGACTGAGCATTATGTGACTGATGGAAGCATATTTCTGCCATTAGGTTGGGAAATCAATGATACTACAAGTCCCAGACAGCCTAACTTGACTATTCAGAAGGCACCTGTCCTCCAAATATGTTCCTGAGGCAAGGCAGCAAGCAGTGGAAAATGACAGCTATTGGCTGAAATGGAAGTAAATACAGTTCCTTCATAACCAGACAAAATACATTTTATCTGACAGAAAAAGTCACTGGAGGTAGTCTGACTGTTGTCTGTGGCATGCACACCGGCTTGGTTTTACATGTACACGTGCATGCATTTTTTATTTGGGTCTTAATCTATTTTATTCTCATGATGTATTTTATTCACAGCTCTCCCCTCTCTTCCCTTCTCAAATGCTGCATTTCACCCTGGTTTACTGAATGCAAAGCACTTGAATGTGTATGATGGTGGTGAATGTAGTGGGGTGGGTGGAAGAAGCGGAGGGAGGTATAAGCTATATAAGGTCTTCCGTTTCCTCCTGAACCCGATGTCAGGAGAAAAAAAACAACAAATAAAATAAAAAATACTGCAGTCATCACTTCTTTCCCAGTTCAGAGATGGAAAAAAAATCTTTTTATTTAAGTTATTTATGCCTGATGAGTCAAACAGCTCCAAAATGAGTGCTAAAGTTTGCAGTGGCCCCTTTTTATATGCTGCATTTAAAGCCTTGTTTCCGCCCATAGAGAGGTGTATATGTAGATACGATGCTGTTAAGACCCCCGTGCTCCAAACTGCAGTGGCGTCAACATGACTAAACAAGGGATGATAAAAAAGAACTGCTGTGCAAAGCAGTATCTGCGGTGGGTGTTATAGTGTATGTTGTTCATTCATCATACAGTATCAACACAGGGGTGTTTTGTGAAAATGAGGTCTACCTGGATAGAGTCCAGATTCACGCATGTTGCCAGGTATACAGCGGGCCAGAAAGGTTTGCTTCACATTTGTCCATAAAAGACTTGATCTGGTGTCGCTCATGAGTGTATCTCAGGTCGTTTAAACCGTTAATGAACCTGTAATGGACTGGCATCCTGTCCGAGGTGTTTCCCTGCTTTCCACCCACTGCATACTGGGACAGACTCCAGCCCCTCCTTGACCTTGAACAGGAATAAATAGGTAAATAAAATGAATGAATAAAATGAATGACCCACAGTATATTTCCTGACCATTCTGAAGTCAAGGGGAAAGGCCAAATGCTGTTGGGCCTCAGCTGTCAGGTCTCCTGAGGGACTTGGTCAGTGTCATCTTTTACTAAGCTCCAGCAGATAAGTACTGTTTTATCCATAGTACAGCCCGACAAATGACAGGCAACCACTCCCATGTGACGTGTACTGTGTGTCTTCACTGCAGGGCAGTAGGTTTTATTTTAGCTAACTCGTGGCATTAGGCAAAATCACACTGACAAAGTTATAGAACTGAGTGCTCTAATGGTCTGTCTTGTCACTCTTAGAACATATAGCCCTAATAAAGAGTGCTCTTGATGACCACTTTATCTGCACTCGCCACTTACTAGAGTGGTGCTGTAGTGTTGAAGTAAAAGAACAAAGTAAATTGATGGGTTCTTCAAACTGGTGCACGGGCTTTCAAACTCATTTGCTTTTCCCAGATGAGGTTTTCCACAACAGCCATTATTTCCTCACTATATTTATTAACTGCCACTTTATTTGACAATAAATAAATAAATGAAAAAAAAAAAAAAGTAGCTGATGGTGTGTTTTTAAAAGAAAGAGATTTGGATATACTATATAACAATACTTGGCTACACTAATTCTGCAGACAAAGACTCAAGGATTCATTTAAATAAATCAGTCTGTTTTTCCTGAGACTTTAAGATAGTTGGGAGCTATGTAAGTGGCTTTCATGCATAGCTTGCCAGGAGGGTCATGCACAGCAGGTAATAATTTCTCTACAGTATGTGGTAATAATTAGTAATCTTCCTTGTGCAGCTGTGGGGATATTTGCTGTCC
>OMKZ01014786.1:0-27587 GCA_900302535.1 Neoniphon sammara | reverse complement strand
CTTAGGTCACCTTGTAATAACGGTGAAGGTTGGAATCAAAAGGACTGGATGAAGAATAGGATGTCCTCTGCTGATTAATGAGCATCTCTTTGATATATATTGGCCCCTTTCTCTATCTCCCCATCTCTATCTCTCCCTCCTCCGTTCATTTTAGCATTCAGTACTAATAGATGAGCATTCGGTCTGTCAGTGGTCGGTAGCGTGCTGAACAGGAAATGGGAAAGTCTTTGCTGAATGCAGTTTTTTTTTCCAACTAATCCAATGTGTTTCCATGCTATTCATTTTAAACTATTTTGTTAGGTAAACTGGCACTGTATTCCTGCCCTTATTTTATTTTTGTTTGTCTCTCTAGGTGGACTCATCCATTCAGACCACAAGAGGCATCTTGACCGTGGTCCTCTCCCTCCTACCACTCTGTAACAAGCTCAACAGAAAGGTGACAGCCAATAAATAGGACAGTATACACTTTCAACTAAAGGGCTGGCACTCCGGTCTGTTTGGCAAGCTGCTTGGAAATCTTTTCCGAGGATAACACAGAGCGAGAAAACTCGGCTCTGCTTCTTTACCTCAGGGAAGACTGATGAAATATGTGATTTATAGTTTGACAAAAGACCTGCTGTGTGTCTGATTTCATATTTTTCTCATTCCATTTATTTCCTCTCCTCATTCTCTCCAATTTCAGTATAAGTCAGAGAGGAGTAGCCTGGGCTCCCCACAGGGCTGGAGAGAGAGGCAAGAGGCATCCACGCCTGTCAAAGAGGACGGCGCCCTCAACGGCAAGAACAGCAATGGCTTTGGGGTCAAATCGTTGGAGCAGCACATGGCTTCTCTCAACCTCCTGGAGAGCAAATAATCCAGGAGACAGTCACCTCCTCTGTCCTGTTTTCATCCTCAGAGCAGCACATAGCCAACCTCACTTTTCTGGACAGCAAGTAGTCCAGGAAAATAGTTCCTCCCCAGCATCTTCATGCATCCGCCAGAGTGGGACAGAGGTATGGGGTGAAGTTGCCTCACTATATGCTTGCCTTGGCTCAGAGCTTGCTGCTGTTGTCCCAGTGATGAAGAATAAGGTTTACAAAGAAAAAGCAGATCCAAGATCTGTGCCCAGGGGGCAATTCCACCCCAAAGTCACCCATTACCCTGAAGCATTAGTTCCACCCCACCCCACAAGAGGGAGACAAGCAGCCAATATTATGACTTTGCCAAACACAGTGGAGCAAGCCTCCTTAACTAGGAGAAAACCATGCAAACTCTGATTTTAAACCAGTTTTATCACCTCTCTGGCTAATAATTTAGTTAAGGATAAGGAGTGGGTAAGCTGATCAGAAATCAGTTATAACATAAGGCAACTCCACTTTTTGATGCTCAGCCATGCATCTGTTTTCACTATGTGCCTCTGTGTAACCAGCCCATTTGCTTTGTGGTGTGCTGTAAACGTGTTGCACATCTTAGCCAAATGAGAAATAGAGTAGAAAAGGCTGAAAAGCCTCCATGCATGATGCCGTCATCACCAAACCAGTGTGTTTGAGCCTCCTATGGTCAACTTGACATAGGATTGTAATGTTAACACCAGCTTTGTAATGTTAGCCATAGTGGTCCGCCAAGTATGTTCTAGATCACCCAGCTTGTCACTTAGATAAGTATTTCACAAGTCAGCCTCACCATATGAGTTATAAATCTAATTTCCATAGCATTAATTATGGAATTTACCCCATGTGCCATTTTAGCAACAAAGTGCAAATGTGAAAATCACAATTTGATGCCAAATATAACTTTCCTCATGGAGACGCCACAACCTTTGGCTTGCTACTCGACTGAAACATAAAGCTCTTACTCCTCCAGAGTTCATCCATGGAGAGCATCATTTCTATCGGGTCCTGGTTTCTCAAAAAATATTACTGACAAAGATAAGCTTATTACCAAGATGCTTTTGGGAAATCAGGACCATACTCACTTTCTACTGTCTTGAGTATTATAAAATCATATTAGGTGTATACTGTTATACTATTTGATTTTATTTCTCACAAAAAAGTCAAAGACTATACTGACCTGGCACCTGTGTCAAATGAATTGTTAAATGGAGCCTTGAAGTGTACTTGTTATGAAGACTATCATTGTGAAGCTGCCTAGTAGGCCAATATGTATTAAAAGGTATAAGATGTGTATAATATGGTACTTGAAGCATAGATATGTATACAGTATGTTTCCCAAGGTAATAACTTTGGTACTAGTTAAGGGTGTGATGATGACTGAAATGAATAACATACCTTAAGCTTTAGAGATGCATTGTACTGTATGAGAGCAGCTAAGGATGCTGGGTATTGTAGTGATGCTACAGATGTGCGGAAATAATAGATCTAGTTTTGGACCATCTATCCTTTTGACAGTTGAATGGTAAAAGTGACACAAATAAAAATAATATTTTTCTTAAATCACTTGTTTTTGTTTTATTGAAATTAAAGTAAACCATGAATTTGTTCATGGTTTACTCTCTTCCTTAATTTCCACAAGTTATGAAAAGAAACAATAAAAAATATAAACACTTACTGAAATATTCTTTTAATTCCTTAACTATTAATAAAAACACAAAACTTTCTGAACTTAAATGCTCCTTTCAAAGCCAAAATGTCCGAGATCAGAGGCACGGTGCATTGCTTGCTCTGCATTCAAGGGTGCTTAAGTTGGAACAACAAGTCAGCCTGTCGCTTCCCAGGACAGTGTCTCCACTCATCCATCCAACTTGGTAAAATAAAATAGTCCTGAGTTGGGTTCGAGCTCCGTTAACTGGGCTGTGGTTGAGCAGCAGCCCGTTTGGAGACGACATCCTCAAACTGCTCCCTGCTCAGAAGGTTGTCTGTTATACTCTTGCTCTCCTCAAACTTTGGTAGAATGACGGCAATGTATCCTTCAGTGGACGGCTGGGCAGATTTAAGAAGACAAGTTAAGATTAGATGAAATTTGAATGATCCCGATGGTGAAATGGGAAATAGACAACAAATTAAAAAGCTTAAGATAAATATACAGCAACAGGCACACACAGATCCAACTGGCTTGACAGAATTATCAGTGTGATGACCTGGGCAATTTACAGGTTAACAGATGTTTACAGTTTACACGCAAATATGAATCATACACATGTGGAAATGTTTCTTATTAGCTACTAACATTATCTGATCAGGTGATAAAAATTATGGAAAGTACCTATTACCTTTTCCAGCAGGAGAGCAGGTCTTTTTAGAATATCCTCATTGACTTCAAGAAGACGTCCACGGATGCAGCTGAAAAGATAATCAGTAAACTTGAATGATTAATTCTGACATGTAGGCCAAAGTTAAGTTCGATGGAGGATAAAATGTAGGGAAATAGACGATCACCTCACCTGTAGATTGTGTATTCAGTCTCATCTGTGCATGTTATTCTACAAAGAGGAGCAAAATCAGTAAGGAACTGTCCTCCCTGTAGAGGAAAAATGGGTATGATTTAAGATAGGGTTGATGATGATTTAAGTGTCATTAAAAGGACTGAGGAGTTCAAAGGCAGAGATGACCCATTTTTACATCATTTCTAATGTACAGATAGATAGGCAGACAGACCGCTTGAGGCAAGTTAAATTACCCGCTTGGACTTCCCAGACACTTTATTGTTAAGTCGACTGCATCCATTGCTGATCTGATAGTTAATGCTTTTGATTGTCCGCCCATTCTGAAGGATGGGGTGTGTTTCTGCTAAAGTGACGACACATATTCTGCAAGGAAGAAACACAAAACCTGACTGAATTGTTAAAGACATACAGTACACCAAAATAAAGTTATTTTCTCTTCCAAGAACTAGGCAGTATGTGTAACATAAATAAATGTTTTGTCCAGAGATGTAGAGGGGACAGACCCAACTAAAAATAGTTAACTGCTGTTTTAAACTGACACAAAACTTCACTTAAAAGAGAGTTCTGTTTATAACGGTGGCTGTTGATCTAATAATGGATGTCACTAGTTTAAACACCTGTTTATTTACTACATTTTTTACCTGTTTGAATGCTGCAGGATGCAGTGGTCTTCACAAGGTTTCCCCTTCATATCTAAAGAGGAAAAAGAAATACAACATTGTAACTCGTTCAGGTTAACTCTTTTGTTTAATGTATTAGTAGTTTTTTTTTTTTTTTTTATCGTGGCAAAACCACATAGCAGGTGAATATCATGTGTCTCAGTAAGGTCTGTTTGCATGTCAAGCAGCTAGCTACCTAGCAGTTAGCTTACAACATTTGGTAACATTTTAAGTCAGCTTACCGGCTCTGTACCATCGTGTGTAGTATCGATCGATAACCGAAGGCGCCTGTGCTTCCGTGTCTCTCTGCTCCGTGCCGTCCATTAGAAATTGTCAAGATATTACTTGTAAAACAAGACGAAATTGCAGCAGAGCCTGACGCTACTTGCTTGACGGACTGCAAAATGTGTCGCACCAGACAGCCCGTCCATCAAACGGACCCGGAAACTTTTAGCGCAAAATAGTTCCGGACATTTTTTTCCCTCTCTTCTCTTGAGACTTTGAAAAAAGTGGATCTGCGCACTTGCAAGCTGTAGCAAAACACCTTCAACCGTGTCATAAAGTATAAGGATGTTTTCACAGATGGCAGCACCAGTCTTTGAGAGAAGAGGCGCATCCTTATTGTCTGTAAAAGTGATAATGGCAGAGAGATGTACTTCGACCTGAGGGAAATCAAGCTGTGCAGAAGACTAGGTATGAATATTTTACTTTATTCTCACAATTCTTTGTTCTCACTTAAACTATGATTAATAACCCAGCATCATTTAAATTATTTAATTCACCTGAATTTGATTTAAATATCCCAGGCCAGTTGTCTAATTAAAAGTGATGATTTTCAAAGATATCCAGCCCACTCTAGACTAGACATTTGTACTGTGCTGGAGTCATGGATCTCTCCCTCTCTCTCTCTCTCTTTCTCTCCCCTCAACACACGCGCACACACACACACACACACACACACACACACACACACACACACACACACACACACGCCCAGGCCCTGGAGTCACAGTACAGAGCGTAGAAGTGCTGATGTACTGTGAACTCACATCTGCAGTCTCAGATGAATTCACACCAGCCTTTACGGCCGCTTCAAGCCTCCATTTATCTGGCAGAATGATAACTGACTATTTCTCATCTCTGTGGACAGGTATGTATTAAGCATAAGTTCTTCTGTCAAGGTCAGTTTGACTTTGGCGACTTCAGGCTGTTCACATTTGAAACTTTTCTTCAGGTCTCTCTTGTCGTGGTGGCAGAAGAGCCGCGCAGGCAGTATTTTCAACCATAGTGTCTCAATGAAAGCGTCAAGTGTCACTTGAGTCATGAAACACTGCAATTTACTCTGCACATGCGGCAGTGGGCTTTAATTTGACTGCTTGGGAATCACTGTTAGAACATTTGTTCCCATCGCCCACTAGGTGTCACACTATTACTGACAACTGCATAGACTGAACTCCACACATGCCATTCAAGGCAAACTCATCAGGTGACACCACAGTTTACGCAAACGCCAATCATCTGCACACTTGGTCCCAATGTATTCCATCTAAACCAGAATGTCCCTAAGTATCTATCATCAGGATTAATTTTTGTCTGCATAACCCAGTGTCAAAATGTGTTGTAGTTGCAATAACACAGACATTACATAGTGACATTGATGGAGCTTTGGTCTGTTTAATTTCCACATATCGAAGAAGTTTTACTTAATCCTAATGAGTCTTGCAGATGGTGGCTAGAGGTATCCTGGCCTGAGTCTGCAGCCATTATGTAATGAAAAGGGCCAAGAAAGAATGAATGAAGGAATGTTCCCGCGCCTGGCTCGGGTGAAATGTCTCTCTCTCACTCAGACTGATCAGATTCCATACATATCTGCCTTGACGTGGTGCTTGGACTATGTGGATAATGCTGAGAGAACATTTTTGGGGGATTGGCGCTGCATGAGGCAACTTAAGTGTAATGACTTCATGTTGGTCACATAATTGAGAGAGAAAGAAAGAGAGAGAGAGAGCTTGAGAGGCTGAGGGGCACAATGAGTTTTCCATATATCTGCTCACCGCTACCAAGGCTTGGAAACTTTTGCTGTGGAGACCCATCGTAATGTGTTTTTCCATTACTCGTCTCTCTGTGGTAGGCCGTCGTCTGTAATTAATTGAGGGATGAAACACAAGCCATTGTGGAAATGGTGGACACGAAGCCAGCAGAGCTATGCATCATGCTTGCATCATGTTTGTGATGCAGTCATGCCCAATAAACAAGGGATTCAGTAGTAAGAGGGATTAGCTTTATTTGTGGTGTTTTTCAAGATATGTGACACTTATGTAGGATCAGTTTCCCCACCGCAAATCAAATTTCTAACAACAATTAATGCTATGACAAATAGACAGTGCTGGATATTTTATCCAAGTGCAAGTAGACAGGCTACTGCTACAAAAATCTACTGTAGTAAGTTAAAAGTAGCTCATTCAAAATGTACTCAGGGTAAAGCTCGTGAACTAAGCTATATTTTAGACACAATCATTTTGTTCACTGCAACTCTGAAGAGACGAGAGTACAAAATTCAAACTAGATTCTTGGAAATTTGGATATGACAAAAGAGTGCACCGACAAAGCAAAGCCAGTTTCCTCTTTTCATCTCTGTTGACTGAAAGGCTCCACAATTTATGATGTGTTTATGATGGCCCGGTTTCTGCTGTTTATGGAGAGCTGACAAACTCTGTACTCTGTAATAGTGTGATTTAAAATGTAACCAAGCACTTAAGCAAACTTGCACTTATGACTGACTTTAAAATAATAAAGCACAAGTATATATATAAAAAAAGCTACTCAGTTACAGTAGCATGAGTAACTTCCACCCATGTAAATGCCAGATGCCAGAATAATTCCAGCCCTTCGTTCACATCAGGTCCTCAGACAGACCAGATGTCACCTTCTGTGAGGTGCTGACTGAGGTTTGAATTCAGCCTTTACAACCTCTGGGGAGATCAAGGCGTTGAGATCAACATGGAAGAAAGGAAAAGGGTCCCCGTGTTATTCTAACTTTCCCGCTACCCGACTGGCTGCTCCAGGCCTTCCGCTGACACCTCGGCACACACACACACACACAAAAAACACATCATTACTCACTGTCAGGCCACTCTGCCAGTTTCTGCTGGGTGAACACACACACAGGTTCCTCCTGATGAACTGTGATAAATCTGGTGTCTTTCCCTGGACAAAAATGCTGACGTTTGTGCACATATCTGTGTGTCTGAGTGTGTTTATGCATGTCTGTGCGTCTGTGTTTATCAGTCTATCTGTCCATGTCTATATGGATCTGTCACTCTGTGTACATTCCCGACCCTTCGCTGCAGACTGCTGAAGTGAAACACACTCCGTCTCCCCCTCATCCAAGTCGGGTTCGAGGTTCACTGGCTGGCCGTCAGTCAGGCATCTCGAGTGTCTGCAGCTGCACAGACTTCTGTGTGTATATGTGTGTGTGCATGTGTGTGTGTGTGTAAGAGAGAGAGATGCACGCCTAGCTCCACGTCAGCTACTGCTACAGCTAGCTAGCACCCCTGTCTGTTTGTCTGTTTGGCTCCAGCATTCTCTCCCTCCACATGGAAGTCGTCCAGCGCCTTTATGACGCTCGTCCTCCCTGCCAGAGGAGAGCCTGATAAGGGAAGAGTGAAGCTCCGGCCAAGGGGGGCGACGTCTGCACGGCTTAAAGATGATCCGCAGCCGCTTCTCTGGGGTTATGAACACATGTGCTTATTAGGATCACACTTACAAAGTCAAATTGCAGAGTGGAAAAATGATGGTTTCCTGGTTCCACAGCCCGCAATTAGTTATGTCTTTAGCAAAGAAAGACAGACGAGATAGATTATGTGTAATTTATCGGAGCTCTGCTGCGTGGCTTTGACACAGATGGAGGGAATTAATGCGAGGAAGGAGATCGGTTTTAATCACAAGTGGCTGATGGCTGCATCAAGCTATCAGTGCCACTTTGAGCTGGTAGCTGATCAGGAGCGGGAGTTCAAGTCAGAGAAAGCAGACAGAGGGATGTTGCACGGAAAGAGGCCGTCTCCTTTTGTCTTGGACAGTGATGAGGTACACCTGCGTTTGCCATTATACTGGAGGACACAATGCCAAGACGCACATATAAAACCTTTTTTATTCATTGGAATGTACATTTACGTAAATGTACTGGGTAATTTCATGGCAGCTCTTGTATTTTTTAAAAGGTTCTTAAATGTGCTTTGTGTACCTTTTTGTCTGGCTGCAGTTGCGTCATCTGAAGAATTTGATTTTAGTGATGGAGTAAATCTAAAGTTCATGCCCTTAGGTGAAAGGACTGATTCACCATTTTTGTGTGACAGATGACGGCTGACAGCTGACTTCCAGTTGACAGTTGTCTGAAACCTCCGAAAGCTTAGAACCAATTCAGTCCAAATTTTGGATTGAAAGTCATAAACATGTCATCCATAAATTAACCACAGCTCAGGAGCATGTCTTGTACCCAACCCAGCAGCCAGAGGTTTTAAGAGCCTTACTAAATGCCATATCTGCAGAACCATCAGTATCACTGCATTAAGCTGATCCCACATCAGTTTGTTATTAGGCTTCCCCGTGGCAATCAGAAGCCGATGGTACGATCAATCATGTCAGAGCTTTGCTGTTATTTCTGGCCTCTCTCCAAAGGCAGCAAGGCCTCCGGCTGAGGCAAATGTGTGCTTCTCTCTCTCTCTCTCTCTCTCTCTCTCTCTCTCTCTCTCTCTCTCTCTCTCTCTCTCTCTCCATGATCACTCTGTTCAATCACTCATGATGAACAGGCATATTTCATCACAGAAATGTTCTACATAAGCTAACATGCCTCCTCCTTGCTGTAATAAAAACATAAAACAGGATACAACAAATTACTATACAGCTGGAAAGACCAGAATGTATGTTGTTGAGCAACTGATGGAGAAAATCCCACGTTGCCTCTCTCTCTCTGTTGCTATTTGGGTTATTCTTATCTTGGTGGCAAGATACAGCCAAACCCTATCATTTTCCCTTGACCTGTTTACTCCTCTCTCTGGGTTCAGAGTACGAACACGTTCATGACTTCGGCCCAATGCTGAAGCAGAGGGACATACCATTGCAGTTTGAGCACAGTTAGCCCGAGGAACCCAGTAATCAGCAGGGAACATGGTCGGAGCCAGTGCACAGATGATGAAGACGGGACAAATTCCCCTTTTCTTATCCCGTACACACATGCTTCCAATAAAACCGGAGGATATCAGCCATTTAAGTGAAGGGCGTGTGTGTTTATGCGTGTGTTTATGTGCGTGTGTAACTACAGTATGTATGCATATGAGAGAAGGGGATTATGTGTCCCTGGCGGCAGAGCGAGACACATTTCGGATGGCATGCTCTTCTACGGGCTCATAAAATTTGATGCTCCTTTGCTCTTATGAAGCCCTGTCAGATCTCTTGGATGTCGTTAGGTGGGTTTTTCTCTCAGTTCCTTGTAAGTCAACATTTGGAACGGCAAGTGACAGTGATGAAATATGACTTTGACCTCTGAAGGGAAGAAATATTGCCCAGAGGGAAGGGTCTAAATTGGATAATATTTCAACTCCTGATCATCAGTTTTGCACAGTGTCTCTTTATCTTGCCCTAAATAAAGGCAAATCAGGTTTTCTTCAAGGGCTGGCATGCTGGAATACAAACAAGTGCCCACAAACCATTTAATGTCCTGTCAGAGGTCACAAGCTAGCCGGCAAATGAGCATCCCATTAAACTGTGAGCCATTCATCTAGCAGAGCCCGCATTTGGAGATATTTTCATCAATCAGACACAGTTTTCTTTTCCTGGTGGCCCATCCCCTCTTTTGCCCACCGTTTGACCTCATCCATCTTCCTCCACCTTTTGCTCTTTCATTTTCACCAGTTATGAAGTGCTTTAGCCTCATTCCTGATGCTAATTTTTTTCACGGCTGTCATCCTGCCTGTCATTCTCTCAAGACAAATGGGGTACAGCAGAAGCTGAGGGCCATGGAAAGAACAAGTCCATTGTGAGGTACAGATACAAAATCCATGCACACACATCGGGAGTGATTCACAGGTATTTAGAGCTTTCAGTGTTGGATTCCTCACCACATGTGTACCATTGCCAAAGCAGTAAAATTTAACAACACTTCTTTTTATGAAGCACAGAGAGGATATATGATCATATGCTTAACATTTTTCACTGACTGGGATTATTTGGGTTTACCAACACTTGAATATCTTATTAGGCGGTGCCTTCACAGTGCTTTGTTTATTATTTGTGAGAGCCCATCTGGCAAACAGCTGCTTCCAATGTTCTTAATGGAAAGTCGAGGTTTCTCCAAGAAGAAATCTCCACCACGCGTGCTCACATGCAGCACGCTAGCAAGCAGGATGCTCTGGGCTGTAACTCAGGCAGCAGTTCAATGGCAGCACTGTCAGCCCAGCCTTTCATCCAAACATCCATCCAGCTTCTTCCCTGCAGGTCTGAACTTTTCCAAAATCCAAAGGGCTGTTTTCTTCACAATATTCTTTCATTTTTGCCAATTTGAATAGGCAATGCAAGATTCATACCTGATATCTAACTTAAATCTAGTGATGTATTCAAATTGTTTCTGTGCTGTTAAAATGAATTTTTACATTTTGATGTTTTGGTTAAGATTAGGCTCTAGTAGAGTGGAACCTGTGAAAATACCATGACATTTAGCTTATACCACAGAGGTCTGGTTGCTTAAATTTAGTCATACAAAATGGCACGTTCAGGGTGTGTACTCAAATGTGTGATGTACAAAAATAGGAGTCAAAACCATGTGAGAGGTAAGAAACTGACTGTGTTTCACACAGTTTGATTTGGGCTTTTACAACAGCACTCAGGTCAGGCTATTAAAGCAACTGTTACAAGCTCTGTAAAAATGGTCCTATTATGCAGCTTACACCTCACGACCTGTTCACTCCCAGGCCAAAAAACCCTTTAATGAAAGTGAACACACAACATTCAGTATATTCATGTTGCTATTTTGTCCTTAATGTCACTGTTGTACCTGCTGCCCATTTTCCTTAGCACTTGTACATAGGAGAATATGGAGGGGGGAAAAAACACTTTATGAGCACAGTGATCGTCACTGCCTCGTTTAAAAGCATTTATGAGAAATGGCCTCAGGAATGAGAGCAGGCACAGAGTCTTAGCAAGTCGCAGAAGAACTCCTTGGTCCCTGGCAAGGATTCGGACCTTTGGAGCTTTTCTGGTCAGTTCAGTTTTTGTTTGTTTTCCCCTGGGTCTCTGGACAGAATTGGATATGGTTGTGTGTATTGGCTAAGACCCTTGTTTCTACTTTAAAGAAGAACATGTTCTCATGTTTTGCTGCGCAAAAGCAAACACATGATTTTACTAAAGGTACTTTTTAAGAGAGTCACTGGGATTTGGAGGCGCAATCTCACTTTGCATGTGTTCATTTTTCAAAGCGCTGAGTAATTCTAGCTTCACTGTACTTTTTGGATACGGTGAAATTTCTGTGTGTCTAACACCATGTTACAACCATAAAACAGCGTTAACATCTGCGGCTGCAGTATCTATGTCCACATCGGGGTTGAAACAAGATAGAGATCTAAAAGTCTAGTTTCCATTCAACGGCTGTAGGAAGTGGTCAGAGTTAAAATAAGAGTGGAACCTAACTGCTTGTGCTCACACTGAGATATTGTGAGGATACATACCAAAACTTCTGTACCCCATCATGGTCCTGAATTCAAATGAAACAGGCTGAATTTACAAGGTGCAGCTGAAATGCAACTTCAGCTCGATGCAGCTGAACCATCCAATGACTATTTGGAATGTTTCATATGAGCTTGGTGACATAGCAACAAAAATTTAATTTGCAACCTGCAACTTAATTCCATGTGTGAAAGTTGCACATGCAATCCTCATGCATTTTGCTATTGCTACATCACCAAAGCCATACACAACATTCCAAATGATAATGCAAACCAAACTCATGATTTTCATTGGATGGTTCTCTTATGGAATTCCAAACATTTCCATGTTGCGGGAAATGAAGTTGTATTTCATTTGTACTATGTAAAGCCAGCCTAATTAGAGTATGTTGTTGCATAAGTAGCTGGGTATTCACTGAAGAGCCTAATGCATAGACGATGCGAAAAAAAAATAAAACGCTCATCTCAAAGATCTCCGAAAACACCTCCGCCTCATAAAAAGGCCTCTGAGCCCACGGTTCCATGTTACAAACGCTGTGGGGGAAAAAAAGGGAAAAGGCTGTTTTAATTAACAAAGGGCAAGTACAGAGCACGTTTTTGACTGAGCAAAGCAAACATTTATCCGGATTTTTTGAGGCACGCCAGTGAGCATCCAGCACTGAGGTGGTGAAGTCAGAGGTTTGGACAGCTGGACCCGGGGCTGGATGGGAGGATGTGGCGAGATTAGAAGAGCCTTATTACATAAAGCAGGCTGTAGGAAGGAGGCTCTCCCTCCATCTCCTCGCTTCCTTCCCTTATCCCCCTCTCTCTATACATGCACTGCTCCATTTCCTAGGGACAGAGACATGGCTGCGGCCTCAGCTCTCCTCCCCGCTCTTGCTTTCATCATCCAGGGCAAAAGCCGAGGCCGCAGTGTATTGTCCAAGTGTTTTCCTTGGTTCTTATATGCACTGTAACATCAAACAAAATTCAGATGGAGAGCAAGGGCCTCGGCTCACAAGCCCTCTTCTCTCCACCCTCTCTGTCTCATCACAAAGTCATCTTGATCCTGAGCTTTTCTCAGAAGACAACATGCCCCGCGCGGGTGTCCGGTTTTGTTAATGTTAAGCTGTAATTCTTCCGCCCATCGCCCCACCAAGATCCTTTGTTTCCACCGTGTATCCACACAGATGTGTGATGGTTGGCAGAGTCATGAAATATTGTCTTTCATATCTGCATTTCTTTTGCGGTAAGCAGTCACATGATTTCAAGGAAGAGCTGCTTTTTTGTTGAATGTTTATCGTGAATATGCATGAATAAGTGGGGTAAAGGTAAGGCTAAGTTTATTTTGAATATATAAGTGCCTCTTGATGTATTTTCTACCACACCAAGTTTCCCATAACTTGACCCTCTTTCTAATTCACACGCAGTTTTTACATATGCTCCGTTCTGGAAATAACACACACGCTGACTGCAACTGTCACTGAGCCATGTCGCCGATGTTCAACAGCAGGACTGGACAAGAGATATTCTCATTTATAGCCTAATCCTGCATTGGTTTCCACTCTTGTCTTCCCCAGAATGGTTCCACATGGTCTGGAGAGGTGTGATGTGTGGAATGGGTTATGCTGACTGGACAGCAGTCTCGGCATGGTGCAGCAGTAGGCTACCAGATGTGTGGCTTTGCATCACCGATTATTCCACATATACACATGCACGTACACACTCACACACACTTGCATACAACAGCACCCACATCCCTTTAACTCTCTCTTAACACATAAACACGCCCTCTCCCAATCGGATCCCTTTGTGTGGCTTGCAGGTATTTTACGAGACTTTAAAACCAGGCGGCACAAGTATTTGATCCTGTCCTTTAATTGAATCAGTAGAAAGTGCTGAGTTTGTCTTGACGAGTCAGACACTGTTAAAGGGGAACCTTAGATGTTAAATGAAACTTAATGAAAACTAGTAAATTAGATTGGCTGGGTTGCCAAATTCATGGCTGCCAACTTTGTAGATGTACACAGAGTTCCTAAATCCGGTCTTAACCACTGTTATTCATACTGGACTTTTATGACTCATAACCAAGAGAACAACTTTCTTTTCTCTTGCTTAGCATGGTAAGCTTGATAGAACATGATGAGGGTTCTTATTCACTTATGGGAACCAGTGTTGACAAAAATGTCTCGTGTTTGTTCAACTGTGAGGGCACCTGACTAATGGCACATAGCTGGCCAGACCCTCAGTGACTAGTGAGTGACTTAATGATTCCCCTGCACTTCTGCTTACATTCTTAGACATATCTATCATGCTCTGCTCTCCGACTCTGCTAAGCCAGTCAGGCTAGAACAAACCCATAGAATACAGCACATTTTGCTCTCTGTGTTTGCTTTTTGTGGTTAGTGGTTGAGAATGTTTAAGTCAAGGTTTTAAAATAAGGAAGAGGAAGTTGCTGAAACACAAGTGCAAAGATGTCTCTCTGACACAAATTCTGTTGAAACGGTGGTTAACATTTAAAGTAAAATTGTTTTTCCTTCCAGATAAATCTCCTTATGTGTTATTTGTTATGGTACGCAATTATTTATCGCCATCGCACCATTTCTAGACAGCAGCTGATGCAATTGTTCACTCGGCCTCTCATCTGGTGACCATGTTGCAATAGTGAGACAGGCGCTCAGGCAATAACAGCAACAGCGTGACACTGAGGGTAACAGGGGAGTTTGACAAATATCAGCTGTTTGTCCGGATGTTTGTGAGGAATTAAAAAATGTAGGAACACTCAGAATTTCCTCCCATTGTTGTTACAACAGATTTTTAACCCTGGACGATGTTCAGCAACACAAAATGTTCCCAAATGCTTGAAGTGGCTGAGGTCCTGCAGTGCAAGACAGCAAATCAAAAGAGGGACTAGGTGATACGAGTGGACTCAGAGTAGGAGATCTCATGGCATTGTATTTGCCAAGGTGCTGACATGTACAATAGATTGCATTATGTAGAAATACTGATGTTGGCTGTAGTGAGATGATGAAGGAGGTGCATGAGATGATTGTGACAGTGCTATATTTATCACAAGCGCAGTCTGTGAGGCCACTTTTGAAGTTTTTGGTTTCCTTGATAATAATGATAATTTTCTCCTACTTCCTCAAACACAAACATTTGATATATATAACACTAAAAGTTTACTTCGATTCACAGCGCGGTCATTCAACTATTCAATGTGGTTTACTTACAGGTGTTAAATATAGAAGAAGATAGTTTGAAAGCAACAAATTCTCATGTACAAATTAACATAAATCAACAATACATGTGGCATTCAAGTCTCCTGTTAACCATCATAATGCCAAGCTGTTTGGTTTTACCACTGGTTATACAGAGTACACATTACAGTTCAATTGCACTATAATCCCCCTTCATTTCTGGATTTCAGTTCATGCGTAACAGCTCAAGTGTAAGTGTGCCATATAGATTCATATATGTTTATCCTTTCCTTAGAGTTCAAAGTGCTCATATCAGCAGGTATACTTATACACCTGATTGTTTTGAACTTAACATAAATGCTTAATGCCCACTTCCAACACTGGGAATGTGTTGGGTGACCGACAAGGATGCCCCCTGCCCCCGTCACAGTTTGAATGGGGAACTGTTACAGGGGGTGTTTGCGTCCCTTGGAGCTAACTTCCTTAAAGCCCACGCCCTTGTCTCTAGATTTCGTCCTCATAGTCCAAATTTTCGAGGTTGGTCTGAGGGACGACATAAACAGATCTGCTTTTCTTCTTCCTGCCCTGTGTCCTCTGTTGCGCAGGTTCCTGATTCCCAGTAAAGGACAAGTAGGCGGCGAGGCTGTTCCTCACTCCGTAGCTCACCAAGCTGTCTCCGTTGTCAGTGGTAGTGGGACTCCCACTGTTGAAGAGCTCTTGTCTGCAATGGGTGGAAATTAAAAAAAAAAAAAAAGAAAAAAAAATTAAAAAACGGAACTGAGTATCTTAGTCTAAACATCATAATTTTTACACCATTTGTGCAGTAGAAAAATGACACCCATTTCCTGTCATCAAATTCAAAATCAACTGATTGGACCAAGCGCATAAAGATAGCACAAGCTGTATCCTGTATTTAAGGTTATTACAGTTCATACCCAAAGTTCAAGTGTCTAAGCATTGACAGCTGACAGTTGGGACAATCTTTCCAACAAATGTGGACATAAAGGAAAAGAGCACCTGCCAAAGTTTGCATTGCATTGTGGGATTACCCGAGAGGATAGACGGGCCCAATCCAAATGTCTTTTTATTCACATACATATACAGATGCATGAGACTGAATCTGTTAAATATCATCACTAAGACTCTACCTGTCTACTTTCTTCCAATCAAAGTTTCGTCGCATGACCACAGGCGGAGGCTGGGCGCTCGCTTCTGTTGAAGGGGCCTTGCCAGACAGACAAGGGGAGGTGAGCACGCAGCAGAGGCCATCTGCAGAGTCTGACAAGGCAAGGGTTAAACGAAGTGAAATACTGTAAATGACGCGCTCACAAGCATGCAAACAAACACACACAGAGCGAACATGATGCCGTGCACGTTAGCTCAACCAGCCGTGCGCTTGCTAACTCAAGCAAAAAGGCACAAACCAGAATTGGGTAAAGAGAGAATACAAAAGCAGAATAACCGCAATGTAGCATCATATGAATACTGATTCCTCTCACAGTGTATGCACCAATGGTCATCATCAAGCACACACATATCTCATTTCCTGTTGTTCCTAAAATGTGCTCTCAGCACAGGAAATAAAATAGTCCACTGATGAGAAACAGCTCTATATTGAGCATATGAATGGTTATTTTCAGTGGGTTGGTTAAGTGTATGCCAAATTCTGATCTAATGTGTTTGTGAATATATGTGTATTTTTGCGTATGGATCTACACGTGTGTAATTTTTTTATTTTTAAATTTTTTTTGATGAATACCCGCATGTCTTTCTATCTTGGTGTTTTTGCGTGTACACTCACCAGAGTAGTGATTGATCATATCTTCAAGGCACTGGAAAGTGAGTCGCGGGGAGATGTAGTACCAGCTGTTGTCCAGTCTGAAGATACGATAGTGCTTTATGCTCCTGTGCTTCACTGAGAGTGAATACAAACCTGTGGATACATTACATACCACATATTTAACCACATAAGCCTTTGATCATGATACAAAGCGGTTCTTTTCTGAGAAAATAGCATATCAGAGCAGGTATCAGCTCTGCTGATGCTGATGCATTGGAAGAATTTAAAAGCAGAACTTATCCTGCTCTGTGCTGTATTGCGCATCACCTCCATTACCAGTAAATAAGTGCTTAGTCAGTTATCGTGGGAAATGCGTTCATGGGAAATTAATATGTGTACGACTTAGTTCCCTACTTATGTTTTGTATTGTGGGTGTACAAATTTTTACATCCAATTTTCACACAGAATCTGTGAAGGTGGACTCCACTTACGGGTCCACTTACGGGTCCACTTAGGACTGTACTACTGGATTTAACTTATCAAAGGCTCAGACCTTATCACCTAATTGATCCTGGTCTGGTCTTTAAGACTTTTGATGCTAGTTTTGATGTTGGTTCTGTTCTGATTATGCCTGAGACAAAAATTTCCCTCCATTGTTTTTTCTTTAATTTTGATGCTGGGCTGGAAAACAGAGGAAGTATTATTAGTATTATTAAGTATTATTATCTCTATCTCCTCTCATACGAGTTGCTGCTGACTTGTGTTAGACTGGAACTGATCTTGGCCTGCCTCTGAATCAGCTAAAGTGGCCCGGGTCTAATTTCAAAATTTCAAATTTCAAATGCAAGTCTCATGAAAATCTAACTCATCTCAGAGTATTTTGCTGATGGATTGATCATGTTACCTTTAAGAGTCTATCCAGATACACCCCAGTCAGTGTCACTGCTGTAAATGTGCTCACCTCTCTCCTTGGAGCTCTCCCGCACCATGAAGGAACCCACTCTGTTCCCAGGTAGACGCAGCAGCTCCTCAGCCTTCTGTCTCTCCACGCCCTCAAACAGCCAGCTGAAGAATGGAAAATATGAGAGTTAATGGAAGATGAGATGAGATACTCATGAGGCAATTTAAACCAGAATAGCACAACTGTTTTTACTATTAAAGAAATAGCACAGCATTGAAAACGTACCATATAAAGTGTGACAAATGTCTTATGTCACCCTCGGTAACTGCTATTATGTCAGAAAAAAAAAATCCTCTCCCAGAGACAGATTTTTGATCATTTTAGGCTTGTAAGGCAGATAACCAGAGGTATTAGAAATCTCTGATATAGCCTAATGTTGTAGTTTACATGTAGTTTACCCAGCAAAACAATTAATAGTATGTATTGTTGATATGACTTTGCTTACCCGTGGTACACTTTTGTGACATGGCTGTTTGGAACGTAGTTCTCCTTTCCTGTTTGGACAGAGCGGACTCTCCACCAGTAGCCGTCCCTGACCACCACAAAACAAAGCAAAGAGGAATCAACCACTGACCTTTCACGCCAACCCTTCTCTATGTTGCATTCAACCTCAGCCAAACAGGAAACTAGTGACCCATTCCCTTTTGTGCTTTGTCTCCTCTGGACGGCCATTTGTGATTTTAACGAAATTAATCTTCAGCAGAGAAAGTCCTCTTAACGTGTCAGATATGGGATATGGGATGGTAAGATTACGCAAATGACCTTGTTGTGACTGGCTTTATGGTTGTTAATGTAGAACGCAGAAACACAGACGTACTGTGAGATGACTCTGAGCTTCTCTCCAATCCTGAAGATGGGCTCACAGATGTCAGAGGACGGGTAGTCCTGGATCAACACCAGCATGTCGTCGTCTGAACCTGCCAAAAACAATATTCACAACAAAAACAGCTTGATGTTGAAACACAGACATCGGTGATACTGACAGCAATACCAAACTTGACTCAGAAATGATTGGCACTTCCGTCTCTGTGTTTGTTTTAAACTGCCAGGAGTACCAGATGGGTCGGGCTCGTCACATCATGACAACTCAGATACCAACAGCCCGTCTTGTACACCACGAAAAATACATTGTTGATGTTCAGATGCTTCTTTGATTATCTGAGCTTTCTGGCACAGTGTGTATTGTCCCTCCCTACTGTTCTGTTGCTCCAAGCAGGTTACAACAAATGCTAAGAATTATTTATAAATTCAATTCGACACAGCTGTGAGCAGTACAGATTGCACGCAGACCCGTAGTGGCTAGGAAGAAGTAAATATGCTAAGGCACTGTGTGTACAGAATATGAAGTGAAATTAGCGACAATATCATGGTTTCATTATACGAGCTGCATCATAACAGTTGATCAGTTAAAAACAGCATTTCTGATTCTTCACTGGCCAAAAGATAAATGTTTACTGGAATTACAAAAGTGCTTATTTTATTTGAAAAGAAGAACGCCTTACCCTTTGGTGCGCTGTCAGTGTCGTCTTTGATGGCACTGTCACTGGCACCCACACCTCTCATGATATTCCCCATCACCAAGAGGGACCAGACTCTGGCCTGAAGACGGAGATAGAACTGTTGCCCTCAAGTCTTATCTACAAACATACTTCCTAATTTTAAAACTCACAGGGTGCTCTGTATTCTTACAGACCTTTCCCCACTTTTTTCTTTGCCTTTATTGTGCTGCTGCTGTAACTTCCTATTCCTATGTACTATCTCAAGTAAGACACCCGTTGTAGAATGGGGAAGCTGAGGCCAGATGCAATCAGACTCAATTTTCCATTCCAGCCTCTAGTTCAAACTAATGACAAACAATCATGATGATTAATGACATTCATTTGACATATTGCAAAATCCTATTGCTTCATTGCATGATCCCAAGCGGTGAGGCCTTCCATGCAAATACCTTACACTGTGGGAAAAAATGTGTAGAGGTGCATGTCTTTGAAAAGATGCTGCTCATATCAATTAAGTGACATCACAGAGTTTTCAGTTTGCCAATATACAGTGAACCAAAAGCAACTCTTTTACGTGCAGACAAACTCACACACACTGGAGAAACCAACCTGTGAGGTGCCGTCCTTGTAGCTTGTCTCCAGTGATAGTGTCAGGCTTGGCAAGGAGGCTGATGGGCCGAGGCGGTCATGTTGGTATCATCGGCGCCTGGCTTTACTGAAGTGTCCAGTCCATCATTAACTCTATTAAACTCAGAGTGACAAGTTCACACCACAGGCTAATGAGCTGCCTGTCGCGCGGTGTGGCAACAGAACTGCGTCTGTCTGCACACCCACTTCCTGTCATGAAATGAGGAAGAGGGCAAATAACAGTGAAAGAGCGAAATGGTGAGACAGATAACAAGCCGAGAGAAAATACTGCATCAAGCATCACGTCAAACGGTGTGGTTTTGGTTATTTGAAATGACGAAAATCAATAACATGCCACATTTATATTGTAAACACTCATGACTCTTTTAAATGTTTTTGCAGTATGAATCATATGCCAAAATGATTAGCCTGGATAAGCCAGTTTATGGCAGCCCATCATAACTTCATGACTATAATTGGTCCAATAGCTTGGTCTTTTTGCTGCCAAATGTCTTCTCTTGTTATGGATATAGACTAGTATGTAGTGGGTCACCATCTATAAATGTCAAATGGCCCTGCAGCACTTCAGCTAAGGAATGCAAGAAAAAAAAAACAACCATATTCAGAAATCTTAGTGGTGGTTTGGTATGAGAGCTGAATTTTTCTGTCCTCTACACTCATAATTACTGGCTATGCAGACTTGAGCATTCAAACCATTTTGTGCCATAGAACATTTTTGCCATCAGAACGAAATATGAACAACACATCTAACAAAAGCTGCACCAAGCCTCAATGTCTGAAATGCTGCTGATGTGCACGATCAGTCAGGCCCTTCAAAGCGTCTCTGCAATAGCCTAAATTTATTGTAGCTGTCATGATGTGTGTGTTTCATGTGTGACGTCGTGTCAGGTTTTGAGTCAGCTGTTTGGCTCAGCGGAAGCCAAAATGTACCACCTATCATGTTTGTGTGTCTGCATGTTCTGAGAGGCAGAGTTATTGCTGCCACGCAGCCACTGTGGTTACCTATTTTACCATTATAACAAGAGAAAATGATTGCACATGACTTACCCTGCATTATAACAACAGAAAAGAGGACAGACAGTTTGAATGCACTTTCTTACACAATTTTTATGGAGAGCCTACAGAATTTATACTCTGTAACTAATGTGATTTAAAGGTACATAATGCAAAACTGAGGGTTGATTGAAATGAAGATCATTTAGACTCAAATGAAAAAAAAAGCGAAATAAGCCTTATCAGTGAGCCAGACTGAAGAACCATGTAGACTCAACCTTTGTGTCTGTTGAGTCTACAGTTTCCTCACTTCAGTGCAATTTTACATAATGCACGTTTAAAACATAGTGAATCATATAATAATGCAGTCAAATTATTAAAAACACACAAAAAAGACACAACTACAGTTACAGTAATAAGAAAGAGTAATTCTTTATTCCACCCTTGTTCCATGCATATAAAGAAACATCAATTCATGTCACCATCAAATGCACATATTCACTCACTTTGGATATGAGAAAGTGAGGAACAGAGAAGCAAGAAAGACCTGCTCCAGTACAAACATCAACTGGCGACGCAAGAGGAAAAAAGTGAAGCTCTCCCCCTCTCTCTCCCTCTCTCTCCGTTTTCTCTCGTTCTCTTTCTTCTGTGCGCGGCCAGCACTGAATTTGGTGTAATAGATAAATAACTTCCTTATATATATTTACTGAGCGCTGCTTCAGGCTGACCCTCGTCCGAGTGTAAATCACCAACAGACATATCAGCCTGAAACAAGATTACCACTGCTGCTTGTAATTTCAGCAGTGGACTCTGTTCCAGACAAGCTAGACCAGTAAGCAGAGTGTGTAGTTGTTATTAGAGGATAGATCACCATGCAGCTGCACACCGACTGCACCTGTCCTCACAAAGATACACAGGCTGCAGGAGGTTGTGCACATCTGTGACTTTTTTTTTTTTGCATCATTAAAAACATGTTTGTTGTTTGATGTTTTGTACCTTTAGATCTATGACAACCTGGCCCCGATTTCCCGAAATCACTTTTGTCATGTGGTGAGAGGAGTGATGAAATTTTTCTTTGAGGCCAGAACTTCAAACTGCTTGACATTTCCCTCATTTAAGTCTCTCTCACCCCTTTTCTCTTCTTCTCTTGCCACATACACACACGCTCACACTCTCACTTCCTACTACACTAACTTACCCATGACTTCATGTTCTGTGAATTTTTATTTTTTTTAAATTATTTTTTGCTTGTTTTGAAGTGAGGGGTTATATAAAAGCCCATAAATTTGCATCTTTTATTTCTTCATTTTAATCTGTGTCTCTGCACTAGGCCTCCAATGTTTTAAATTGCGCAGATAAATTAAGCTAAATTCAACTCAGAACTTTAAGGAAAATGGGTCCTTTGAGGGAGTAAATTAGAATTTATCTGTCAAACTTCTAAATCTTTTGAAATTCAAGCCTTTTTTTCCGTACTGCATGAGTACAGATTGAGTTTAAGCTCTCATTTCTCAGAATTTGGTGCAATTTCTTAGGCCCCAGATCCCAGGTTACATAACAATATTCCTATGTGCCATAATTTAGTATTCTCTGGACAGCTCATGTATTTTCCATATTAAAACCTGGAACAGTCTGCTCCACACCATTAGGTCTCGTTCCCCTGCCACCTTTCCTTTCTCAATGGAAGATGATGATGACGGCAGTAATATGTCTATGAAAACAAAAACAGAGAGAGAGGGAGAGATCAACTTCATTATAAAGGTTCAGGATCAGAATCCTTTAATGTCCACGAGGGCAGCTCATCTTGCAGCATTAAAAGAACAATTACATCATCAACATTCAATAAATGAACTAGAGCAGGCAGGGATGTGCTTGCCGGACCCTGTCCCCAACGTAGTTGTCACCACTAGCAGGCTCCACTATTTCATTTCTGAAAAAAGTCAGTCAGTAAGGCAGTAAGTCAGTGAGTGACATGTACATTTTTAAAGCTTTTGTTCAATAAAAAGTCAATAAAAACATTCAATAGTCAGTATACTGAAAACTAAAAGAAATCTAAGAACACAATTATACTCTTTTAAAAAGTTAAAAAGTTACAAGGCTCAATATGCAAAGTACAATTTAGAAATGATAAATAAATAAATAAGAATACCCAGGGTTGTGCATGCTGGACCCCGTTTCTTTAATTTTTGCCACTGGGAGGCTCCAGCATGTTACTTCTGAAAGAAGGTCAGTCAGTCAGTGAGTAACACATCAGTTTCTAAGCAGCAAAAAGTAAACTACTTTTACATTCTTTTAGTTAGTCATTTTATCTCATATTTGGTCATAAGATCTAGTTTTTCTTTAAACAAATCTACCAGTGGGATGAGATAATCCCATTTGTTTCCAATGCTAATCGACTTGTTTCAAGAACTGAAAGTGTCATTTTCTTGATACTAGTGGGCTGATCTGCTTTATTCTGCCTTGTTTCAACATATTCTTGTTCCCAGAAAAATCCCTGAATCACGTGAAACTGCACTGGAAACAATTTGGATTATCTCATCCCACTGGCAGATTTTTTTCACTTGTTTTAAGAAAAACACGATTTAAGACTTAATATGAGACTAAATGACTTGTTAACAGGGAGATTTTTGCAGTGAACTCAGTGGATTCATCAAAGGCAGAAAAACAGGGGTCATAAATGTCTTACCAAACCTTTTGATATCTTGCATTCAGGAGTTTTTGAGTGCTTCTCTGGGAGGAGAGACAGAGACTTGGCAGGTATTAGGTGTATTCAGTCGAGACTGAGCAGCTTGGCAGCTCTCTCGCTGGCTTCCTGGACGTGTGTATGTGTGAGGGAAAAAGTCGGTTCAGAGACACAACGATAAATGAGAATATTCCTCAGAGGAAATACAAAGGAACTGTACGTCACACCGTTCCTAAACTGCAGCATTTTAGCTGGAGCTGTAATTCTCCTTGATGTTGAAAGGCAGTTAGCTACTGTGGCTGGGTGGGAGCTGCTGCCAAGTGCCAGGGCTCTGCACTGCAGAAAATCTCCATCTTAACAAGTCATTTAGCTTCATATTCAGTCTTAAGATGTTTTTTCTTAAAACAAGTAAAAAATCTGCCAGTGGAATGAGACAGTCCCAGTTGTTTCCAATGCTAATCTACTTGTTTCCAGAATTTTCTTGACTCAAGTGTCATTCTCTTGATACTAGTGGGCTGATCTGCCTTATTCTGCCTTATTTCGACATACAGTATTTATATTTAAACCAGAAAAATTCCTGAAACAAGTGAAGCTGCATTGGAAACAAGTGAGATGATCTCTTCTCACTGACAGATTTTCTTCACTCGTTTTTCAGAAAAAACAACACAGAATATAAGATTAAATTGCTTTTTAAGATGGAAATTTTTTGCAGTGTAACTGTTGTGGTCACTAGGAAGGAAGTCTGCAGAGGCTTTATATAGAGTGTATATAGCGCTCACAGTCTTATCTTTAGAATCTAAGTTTTAAGATTTCCTGTGTTATGTTTGTCTAATTTTTAGAACAGTTACGGGGAAGTTCACCGTATTTATACAGAAGTTAGGTTTTAGAGCTGATTCTGAATAATTTCTGCTTCTTTCAACACCTGTGTGTTTATATACGGCTACCAGACGACAAGCCTCTTCACTCTGGTACATTTTCCTTCGTGACAACACAGCTATTTCATTTTCTGTTATTCTTTTCAGTTCCTGGCTCCCGTCAGTGACGTTGCCTACCATCTGACAGTCGGCAGCAACTGCAGGACGGGCTCGAGTGAGTCAACACCCAGACATAACACAGGTGAAACACAACTAATGGGGCTTAAACTCAATGGACTCTTTGTTAGATTGGTTTGAGGAACATATCCCCCAACTGGTTAAGGTAATTAATTGAGACACCTTCCCCTCTGGATTATCTCTAGGGATGAAATTTATCTGAAATTGGACTCTGCAAAACAAATTAAATGTATCATGGTTCATGGCTTGCTGTGATTATAGCCACAAGCCTGAATTTCTTGTGAGCTTCTAAAAGTGAAGACATGATAATATCCACAGGCACTAAGCTACAAGTGGCAGATCCTAATAAACAACATAACAGAGGGCTCTTTTCAAACAGTAAAACTATGAATACAAACAATATCTTTTATAGAGCCACACTAGAGGAGAGAAAAAGAGACGCTCGTTACAAAGGCCTTGATTCTCGTAAATACCCATAAAAGCAGTCTAGCAGGTGTTTGCAGGTGTTACGACGGTTGTAAAGGTAATATTAGCTGTCAGGGACTTTCCGAGCATGGATTACTTTTAAGAGGTCTGCATGATTGATGTCTCCTTGCGTATTTATAAGACATGTTGGGAAGTTGTGAGCTCCAACTTTGAAGACGGTCAATGATTTGCAAGTGCTCTTTCTGGGCAACAGATTGTCCCATATATTCTCTCTCCCTCCCTCTCCCTCCCATGGAGACAGATGGTTTCTGTCTGTGGCTGATGTTAGCCACTGTTGGCATCGGATGCGGGCCCTGCTGCCGTGTTGGACTCTGGATGTGTTTGAACATTTCAAGGATGTGTTCCACGCCCGCTGTCTAAAAATCGCAAAATTACTGACTGTAAAGCATTCCATCCGTCCTGTTTTTGGAAGTCTATATCAAGACGTGCTCACATGGCCTGGGGCTCTCTGGTAGGGAGTAGGGGGAAGAGGTGCATGTTGTTATAATGAGTCTTTCCACAGTTCCTCTTTTCCTAAAAACAATACACATTCCACATGTTCTCATTCTGGTAGTTAGGCTTGCTGTGGCTGTTGTGTTCTCTCGCTGTAATGAGCAGTATCTAAATACAGAAGCAAGGCTGACCCTGCTGGATCTGCAAACCACAAGATCAGCGCAAACAGGGTGTGTGCGTGTATGCATGCATGTGTGCTTTTTATCTACAGAGCTTGTAGGTTGGGACGCTTAGAGCCAAAAATACCTACATAAAAATCCTCCACAAGCCAGGCTATAATCTTTAATATGATATGTCTGTATCTGGGTCATTCAGGCATCTGGATGCATCTCATCCACCATAGCTTGTGCTTAACTCCCCACATCTGCACAAGTAATCAGCCCTCCCTGCATCTCCATCGTCCTTTAATACATTCCTCCAAGTTCTCAAAAAATATTCTTCTGGATAATCCTCTGGTAATGAATTTTGGCAGTGGCGTTATTTCTATTTGCTTATGTAGTGATTTCAAATAATTGTGATAACAGAGCATTTCACTCCACAGCACACTTCAGCAGAGTCATTTCAACAGGGGAGCCAGTCACTTTAATAGTAACATAATTGGTTGAAATTGCGTTGAGAAACCTGAGAAGCCAGTATTAGCAAACCACTAAATCATGGGATTATGCCACAGTATGAAAGGTCCATTACAGGTCTGTAAGGTTGTCCTCTCTTTTGTCCTCACTGTTAGGAAATGAAAGAGTTGTTCGGGGAACCAAAGACAGTGCCGGCATGTACAATAGTAGAGCCCTCACTGGAAAATCTTCCTAACAAGTCATTTTGTCATATATTCAGCCTTAAAACCTTGTTTTTCTCAAAACAAGTGAAAAAAATCTGCCACTAGGATGAGATAATCCCTCTTGTCTCCAATGCAGTTTCACTTGTTTTAGGACTTTTTCTGGGAGCAAGTATAAATATGTTGAAACAAGGCAGAATAATGCAGATCAGCCCACTAGGATCAAGAACATGGCACTTGATTCAAGAAAGTTCTGCAAACAAGGTGACTAGCATTGGAATCAAATGGGATTATCTCATCCCACTGGCATCCCATTATTTATTTGTTTTACGAAAAAACAGATCTTGAGACTGAATATGAAGCAAAAAGAAAGAGATTTTTTGCAGTTCTGGATTCATTCTCTCCAGTGTGTTGCATGTAATCCTGTCATGTAACTGCATGCTTGGTGTTTCGGGTCCAGAACTCCACTGGATATAATGAAATTAGGTCTGTGGTTCCCGTGCTTGTGGCCAAGTCTGATGTTTTCTCTGATCAGACCATAATCTGTTCAACGGTTCACACTGTTATTTTCAGATTATACCATTATGATCTCCATTTATCCTCACCCTATAATGTTTTCATTTTATTGCAACATGCAGGGTTGGTTTTGACCCATTTGAGACCTAAAACATTCTGGTCTGTTACAGTAAATGAAACCCGACTTCATACAAGTTGTTCAGCTCTGTTCAGGAAAGCATTGCTCATAGGAATGACATCACTAACATTTGTACCACAACAACCACAAAACAAGCCAGCACAGGGCGATCCAATCGCATTTACCTAGATGGAGGCACTCAAGAATACTGTGGCATGACGCTCCTGCCATAATAACCCAAATGAAGTCAGAGTGCGGTGATAAACAACACAGAACAGCTCCTGTAAAGCCACTCCTCCATCCCATTCATAAGCTTTGTTCGATTTAAAAGCAGCCAGCAAGACAGCCTTTGAACTCCTGGTATAAATGGTAGGAAAAAATGTATTCCCTAAAAGAGTGCATAGGTTTTAATGCCAGTGTAGCCAAAGGTTACTTCAGGACAGAGTTTGCATCACATAGCCATTAGTGAATGAGATGCAATTTTGCGCTAATTGTGCCATTAAGTTAACTGCTCGCCCTACAGTGTAATCCCCAAAGGTGTGCTGTGGAAAGAGGGAAAGTGTTCTTAATGTCAGGGCGTGATTCTGACTCTCTAATCAGTGATTACAGTGTGGATCTGCAAGGGCCACCTGTGTATTCTGGCAGCCCACCGTAA
>OMKZ01014785.1:31591-52391 GCA_900302535.1 Neoniphon sammara | reverse complement strand
ACCCAAGGTTGCATAGTTTGGAGTCTGCAGAACAGGGGTTATTGTCTGTCTTTTGAATGATTAACTCTGTACATTGGGCCTTAATGATGCAACAGATGATTGAAGTGTGGAAGTTATGAGCTGCACACAGATGATATTATTAGTGTTGGGGAGAAAAGGCAATCAACAGGCGTCACCTTTCAGCTTAGCAGCAGGAGGTCAGGGTGCTTTGATGTGAATCACTGCTAAATGTCTTTGCGAGATAGCAGCAGCCACTGGTACCAGCATCAGTAGCAGAGCCAGGATTATTATTCACTCTGCTGCCTTGCTTTTTCTTTCTTTCTTTCTTTCTTTCTTTCTTTCGTTCATGTCACTCTCACCCCCCTCCCCTCCCTCTTTGAATCAAATTAATTCCTCTTTATTTTGTTTTGGGTTTCAGTTCCTCCAGTCATTTCATGACTGCGTCTGCCAGTCAGTTGCATTTCCCTTAGTTACAGTAGTATATCATGATTGTGTGTTCATGAGAAAGAGTGACATTTCTCTTCATTGTTGACCAGGGACGGCCTCAATGTCCCCACCTTAATAATCACTGGGAAAATGAAATCAGTCAGCTGCCGCCTACACGTTTCATACTGCAGTCATGAGTTCAAGTTTTAAATATGAGAAGGGGGATGCTATATTTGGCCACGTATACAATTTATGCGATTCATTATGTTAATATCTGTGATGTTCCCCTCAACACCCCTCTGCACAGGTGGGGAAGCCCCTCTTAGTTGCAGTTGTGGCTGCAAAGCAATAATGCAAAGTTATTTTCCGGGCTGGAAAAAGTCCCAAAATATCCTCTAGTTGAATTGTTACTTTGCTGAAATGTTACTGAAGACAAGTTGAAATTACTGGTGTAAAAATCCAACCGAGTAAAAGTGAAAAGTAGCTCAATTAAAATGTACTCAAAGTGAAATTTACTTTACTCAGTCATGTTTTACCGCATTGTTGGATGTGATCATTTCCATGCAATTCTGAAAGGTTGACAGGACAGAGTTCAAACTAGATTCTTTTATGTAGTTAAAAACTCTTGAAAACCTTTTTCTCCCTGGCTGACTGACCATTCAGTACAAAGGTCTCAACATTTGTCCAATCTCAACATTTGCACTCTATAACGGATGTGATTTAAAATGTGGGCAGGTACAGTGCTCAAAATAATTGCCAGTAGTCAAAACCTACTTCAGTTTAAGTAAAATTACTGAAACCTCAAAAAGTACATTTAAGGAGAAAACTACAGTAAGGAGAGATCAGAAGATCAACCAAAGGGACTATAATGAAAGAGTATTTTGAGAAAATGAGATCACTTATCACTTATTAGCATTGTTAAAATGCCCACCTGACAAACTCCTTCCTCCTTCCTGAAAGTCCTTCCTCACCAGTTTGGACAATGTGTGCATGCTTGTGCATATATGCATATGCATTTGAGTGTTACATGTGAACCACAAATTTATACAGTGTGTTTATTTTAAAAAAAGAGACTGACAGCTGTGTTGTCTTTGTTGATGCTTTACTGGCATAGTTTGCAATATTGATGTTACAAAGAAAGAAGAACAAAAACTGATTTATCAAACAGTTTCTTACAAAGATTGATTATATTGGAGAAAGTATGATAGAAACACATGGAAGTCAAAGGCAAAAGGCAAAATGGCAGACTAAATTCTATTAACTGCTGGCAAAATATCATCATAAAACCAGATGATATCTCTTTCTTTCTTCATTCCATTTCAATCCTAGACTGCTTGCTTGAATTGCACTGCAGCCCGCTCTCTCCAGCAAGGACTCCATTTCTGGTGTGGAAGACCTTGGCCAGAGAGGGGTCCATGGGAGTCGGGATGTATTCTCCACATTGCACACCATCAAGATTTGGTGCACATGCCACTATGTAGGAGAAGAAGAAGGTACCGTGGTGAAACATGCAGCTGTCGCTCCTTTTCCCATTGACTGGGACAAATGAGCACTTGCCAAGCAGATCGCTGTTCCAGGAATTGTCTGCATCATAAACGCTGAAACTGAGTTTGGTTGCCATGTTGAGGGAGACTGGTCCAAAGTCAAAGGTTTCTTGCCATTTAGGATTATCGTTGTTTGATATAATGGAAGTGCGCTTTATCTGTTGACCATATCTGACCTCCACTACACCATCTGTCTTACTCCATATATCACCATAGAGTCCCTTTGCAGACAGCCCGAACACCTTTAATGTTGCCAGGCCTTTCCCAGCAGGACAGCAGTTGGACTTGATGTTCTGATTGCTGCTGCAGACGCAAGCACAAGGGTCCCTTGCACTGGACCTGTGTCCAATCATGCAGAATTCTGAGCATTTTTTCACCAGTGCACTGTCTATGATGTATCCCTCCAGTGCTTTCTTCAGTCCAGCGCGGGCAGGATGATTTTCTTGCAGGATGGTGTGCAGGGGCTTCAGGGTGTAGCGGACCACATCAGGAGTATTTTTCAGTGCTTCCAACCAGGTACAATACGCATTGGGGTTTGATTGCCCATGAAAGAGGAGATCGGCTCCATTGGCGTTTCCACCGAGGACTTCTGTGATGCGCTCACTGAACATGCTGCTGAAACTTTGGCCGAGGCTCAACTTCTTCTCCTCGCAGTGTTTGTTCATCGTACGCACACTGGCACTGGGCTTAAGTGCAGCCGAAGCCTCAACATCCAAACAATCCTTGATTTCTGTCTCTGTCAGGCCGTTCATGGCCGCCTGGCAAGTCCTGATGGCAGTGATCGCCTTCATCTCCCCTCCCAGGAACACTTGCGTGATGTAATGTGTGCCATATATGTCAATCAGATTACGATATACTGACTTGGTTTGGCCTGAGTAAACTGGAGGAAGGGACTTGATGGCTTTACCAAACTCGCTGTTTATTGGAGGATCTGTTGCCAGTCTGTAGCTGTAAAGCAAAGGGAGAAGAAAATAATGCTACAGTCCATCACAATTACATTTTATGTGTATGCTAATGTCCATTATGTTTATTTTAAGCAAAATGACTCTATCTATAAAATTCTACCACAAATAATAGCAGTGCAATTAACTTCGCTGTTTGGCTACAAGCTTACTATATAGGACATTTTAAAATTAAACATTTCTTAGTGTATTGGGAAGCAGTACACTATCTAAATCAAGAGTAAATAACGCTCACCATGTCACATATGATTGTACTCACGTGTAGAAGTTACAGTGGACAGCATGGCGAAGGAAGGTATACCGGTCCTGTTTTGACTTCTGCATTGCAAAGGTAGCTTCATTAGAGTGGGAACCTCCATAACCCACCCCAATTCTGTTGGGGCATGCTGGGATGTCAAGGCCAATTTTCCAATCATTGATCACAGCCGATGTGGAGTGATTGACGAGAGATTCACTGGAATCATAAATGGTGCTGGAGACCTTCCTATTGCACGTCTGGAGGGCTCTCCAGTCCACCACAGCAACTGGGACCTTCTGCTTTTTCCCTCCCAGGTAGCTGTTTCTGTGCAGCGTGCAGGTGCCGTCGTCACGTTTCCATTTCTCAGTGTCGATGATGTAGGCACCTTTGCGCCTCATCTTGACAATGTCGAAGCCTTCTCCTCCCAGGTTGTGACCGGGGACAAATTCGGCGTTCTTGCACTCCTCTGGGGTGCCGATGAGATGTTCTTCTGTTTCACTGGATGTCAGACACAGGGGAATCCATGACCAGCCCAGGAGAATGAGGTGCCACAGCCTCGCCATCTTCATGAAAGAGTCAACAGGGACAGAGGGAAAAATGGAATAGTTACAGAATGTACACAGCTTAGGTGTAAAATAGATGATATTAAGCTCTTATAATTTTGCTCAAGATGAATTTGATGTGAAATATTATTCAAGACAAACCACTTTATCAGAGATGGACTCAAGTGTCTTACCTCCACGGTCAGTAGCAAGCTCTGTTCAGCCTCTGATATTGCCTGACTTATATTTGCACTGTTGGGTTGGAGGTGGAGTGCCCACCTCTATCAGATCAGCAGAGTTTTTTTTTGTTTTTTTTTTTAATCTAACAGATACAAATGGCAGTCACGCCTTTTTTTTTTTTACTTCTTTCACACCCTTATATGAGAAATTAGAAATAAGATGAAACTGTCATGATACCCATGAGGAAATCGGGGCGTTACAACTGAAAACAGTAAGAGGGCACAGCAAAGAAATAAAAGAATATAATTAGGAATGTAGCTACAGAGGGTTGGATAAACATACACAGCAAACTAATTCAAAATAGTAAATAGTAAGAATCAAAGTATGAAAAGATATGTATTACAGCATTAACATAGTGGTCAAAATAGGATCAGTAGTAACTTGAACTTATAACCAACAGTCTAACAGTTGTGTAACTGTAACATAGAAAAAGAGAAAGAAAATACTTATAACGTGTATAATGTGCAATAATTTAGTATAAGTAACGAATGAATAATTTTAATGAGTAATAATATTGAGCTAAAAACAGGGCAAGTTTACCCATTTAACTGTGTCTGAAGCACTGCTACCTGTTTCTACTGTTCATGTAACCATATAAACATTTCAAATACATTAGATATTAGATAGAATACATTAGATAGAATTCAGATGATAAGGGCGTGGCTATATAGAACAGAGAATCTGTACATTTTGTTTCATAAGGGAAATGGCTAAAGCAATAGCCACAGAATTTGTTTTTCTACATTTAGATAAAAGAAAATCTGAGAGAAACACACAGCGGGGAAAATGTATTTTCTTAGGCACTGTACCTGAAAGCTGAAACTATGTGAAAGTCGCTTTTTGAATTCTGTCAGGATGGATCCTGACTGTATGTGTGGTATTATCACATATGTCTGTGCTTCATCTCTCCTTCAATGTGCAAGTAATATTTTCCCTTTTACTGACCTGCATCTTTATCAGATTCAAACACATTACAACTGAAGTATATAATTTCATTGTTATCATAATGGATAACTATTCAATCAATCAATCAATCATTCAATAATACAGTCAGTCAAAATTCACTTATGTAACACCTTTCATAAACATAAGTGCAATACAAGGTGCTTAACATCGAGAAAGGAGTGGCAAATAATAACAAATGGTAAAAAAGGTAAAATTAAGAACAAAAATAAGTGGGATAAAATTTAAAAAAAAACAAAAAACAGAAAAATAAAATAATATCTAGGTGATAAAGAAACATGGATAATTATTCCTGCTCTAACCAGGCCTGGGTCAAGCTTTCTACGAAGTGAATATTAGCATGAATTTAAAGGAGCAAGAAATGCAAAGCGGTGGTCTTTCACACCAGCTCCTCACACCTCATCCTCACAACTGTCGCTGACACCCTGCTTGTGATCACAATGTTTGTTGAAGATCAAACAACACTTTGCTGTGGTCGTCTGTGGTCGTCTGTGGCTGTGCAAACATGTTGCACAGCTGACTAACTGTTGCAACAAGAAATATTAATATCAATATATGGCAGCAACAGTTCACAGATGGGGAAACAGGCATGTGTGTCACCACCTTGATAAAGTTCTGCAAAGATAATGGCAGCATGTATGCTAACTGAAAATGTTTGTAGCCTGAGAGGAGCTGGTTTCATGTGTTCCTGATGTATACAGTACTTGGTGGTAAATGATTGAACTTTTGAACTTTTTTTAGTTTAGTATATTTATAGGATCATGTACAGTATTCAACATAAATATGGCCATTGGATGTGCTGTACCGGTGTTTTGTCTGCAGTCCCTTTGGCTGGTTAAGAACATTATAAACACTAATGACATTACAGCGTTAGAGCAAATACAGGAGCAATAACATTAAGGCAAAATACTAGGACCATACTAAGACATTACATTACATCACATCTACCCTGTAAACACTATCACAGTTAGAAACATGCAAATACACTGACATTCAGAGGACAGTACTTACCCATGCAAACCTTACCAAATATTGCCACGTATATCAGAATAAACACTGTCACTATTAGAAGCACGGAAACACTAGTAACATTAACAACAAATCAAAAACAAATCAAATACAGGAGACAATATACTAGAATTAGTACACTGTACATCACGTTTAACAATGTACAGTATCACAATATGCAAAAAAATCAAAACCCAGTTGGTGCAGAGATCAACCTGAATGCAGCATCAGTGATTATGGAGTTGAGAGGCATTTAGCCAAAGTTTTAATTTGTCTTTAAAGCAACAGATGGAGCTCCATGTTTTTATGTCATCTGCTAGTGAGTTCCACTGAGTAGAGGCTGACTGCCCAAATGCAATGTGCTGAAAGGGTACAGTACAATCTTTTATGGACGATATTTAGGAAGATTTAATGGTGGCATCAAGATTACCTAAGGGAGGTGGAGCCAAGTTATGTAACATTTTATAGACAAGTCAAATCTGATGTTTCTCCAGTATTTTGCAGTGATGATATTGAATTGTCATCTTGTCCAGAATTTTCAGGCTTGTTTGGTACAATTACCTTTTCTCTAGCTTGCCCCCAAGATGTAATACCTACATTATAACAACTAGGAGGAGGAACTGTGGACTGAAAACAGTAATAGTCCACTCACATGTTGCATACAGGACCTCCAGTGTCACTTAAGGACACTATACAGTGCTCTTCAAATTACAAGGTTGAACTAAATTCAAATTATGAACAATGATGAAGAAATGTGGAAGAGTCTTAAAATACGAAGTTAAAACTGTTCTCAGTAAATTTGCCACCCCCCAAACTTCCCAGCAGAATTAACAGACTGGTATATGCTCTTCTTTCTTGTACTACATGAACGATGCCCCACAAAAGCAACTCTGCCTGCCCGGTTCCCACACCACAGAACCCTAAACATCACAAGTGTGGTCACAAGTTCATTTTTGTTCATGTCAGATGTTTCACAGTGTCTTGTGTGGTCAATCTCATCTATTTCAAATGCTGATTGAATTAGAGAGCTTGGCTTTTATCTTGACAGGCATGTATTTTGGGAGTTTATCCTGTTGGTTGTGAAAGAGTTTTAACAAAGGTCACAGCATTTTATGTGAGCCTTTAACTGAAGTGAAATGCACAATTGGAGTTACAATGTTTTCTCTCAACAGCAATGATATGGTCATATAACTCACACCAATATGAATCTACTATTAGCATATTAATTTACATAATAAAGACTCCTGTCAACCTAAGAAGGTTGTCATACTCTATAGCAAAAAATAATAAGGTGGGTAAAGTGAGCTTAGGTGTATTTATCCTGCACAGCATCTCTGCTCATAATATAAAAATGTAAAAAAAATAAATGTAAAAATAAAATAAAAAGAATAATAAATAAATAAATAAATAAAATGTTGTGGCATCCTTACTTCTGTCTGCTGTACAGCTCTTTGGGGCCTCCGGGAAAGCTGTAATCTGCTTTTCCACCACAGAGAGGCACTGTTTCCCATCATGAAAGATTTATAACAACATAATCACATGAACTTATCAGTGAACAAGTTTTTACTCTGAATCAGAAACTCAGAATGTCCTCTAATGCAAAATTATTAAATCAATTTAATAATTTTAGAGAAATAATAAGGGGTCAAATCAAGTGGAAACAGCCTCAAGGAAATTGCATTAGTACTTAGTGGGGAAATCTTTATATTTCATATTATTTGACAAAATGTTTTCACTGTTGAACTGATGAGGTTAATGTTTAACTTTTATTAACTGTTTGACAAGAAATGAGTGCATAAACCCAATGCACACTTCACAGTCATGTTTCTGCATTGGCAGGTTACCATTGTTTATCAGCTATCGTCTGTCTTTGTGGAGTGTGTCTTCTCCCTTCTGTCAAAACAGGAGTTTTTGAACTTGAGCTGTGTGACACGGGGGAATTGATGTATCCAGCATCTATTTATAACACAGAGAGCAGGTGAGCCGATACACGGAGGCAAAGTGATTGTGTGGGATCTTCAGAGGGCTCTTTGTGCTTGTGTAAACACGCACATACACATAGGGAACATACATGCATATACACTCTGGGAAGATGCCGGCACACAAGCGTAAACTTACCCATTGATCCTATATACATGAAAGCTTTCGAGTGTGTCTGTAGGCGCATACACATATGCACAAATACACACTCAAAGAAAAAAAAAAGCATCTATATATGTATGTATCTGAACGTATGCGCATGAATGTACATAGACTCAGACAATAAAGAATAAAAGATTTCTAGCTTGCTGTTGGCACCCGCACCGCCACAAATACACAAACACTCATTTCCATGCAGGCATCTCAAACACACTTCCAAGTGTTGTCAATTGAAAAGGGAGGCGAGATGTTCCTCACAATATCAGATTCGTCTCCCCTGAGGGTAGAGCAGATCCATGCTTCAGAACGAGCTCTTCTAAACAACACTTCAATCAGATGATCTACAACACTCAACATGTCAACAGATCTTGCCCTCATACAAATGCTCCACAGACAGCTTCAGACACCATGTAAACAACTATTCAGAGAACTCCCTGTGACCAGATTTTATGCTTCCATCAGTGAGATTGAAGGGATCAAGAATGAGGCTCACAGGAACTTCTTACCATATTAGTCTACTGCTAGTACCACTGAAAAAGGGAACAACATTTCATGAGAATCAAGGGTGGGAGGAAGACAACTTTGTTTGCATGCCTTTATATTGTGGTCACCTGCACCTATCTCCACAGTGAGACTGAAAGTGCACTGCTGCAACCTCAAAAAGGAAGTAGGCGAGGCCTGTTTTGACAGTGCCAGTGCTGCAAAAGATTATGAGATGTACTGTTTGACTCAGGCTGAAGCACAGGTGATAAGTAGAAAGAGACACCAGTTAGCATGTGATTTTGCTGAGCGTGGCGTTCAAATGATTTTGTCTTTCAAGGTGCTTTTCAGCGTTTGTTTTAACTGCTTTTTCCTGGGATGTGGCCTGGAGTAATCTCCAAAACTCAATATTAGAGGGATTTTTGAGGAACGTTTTTGCAGTTGGATGATAAAGCTTTTGAGCCATACGATTTTTTTTGGATGAATTAGAGGAACTGAGACAGTCTCCTTGGTGGTACACCTAAAAAAAATCCTGTCTCTTGGGTGTTGAATCACTTAAATTCAACAAAGTGAGAATGCCTGTGATTGTACTGGAGGCCCGAGACTTTGCCAGTCCTCTCTTCCTGGTGCGGACATGGGCTCTCTTATCTGGTTGTCTCACCTTCAGCATCGCGGCGTCTCTGGAAGCCTCTGAGTTAAATGGAACGGCATCTGACCATCACCGATTCACCACCTTTAGGATCTCCTGCATGTTCACTTGGTGCTTCTTCTTCATCTTGACCCTCCTTATCCACGTTCTCAACATCATCCAGTTCCACAGCCTCATCCCCATATCCTGGAAGAACCTGACTGTGACAGTAGCAGCCTTAGGGGCACTGATGTGTCTCAGTGCTTCTGTGGTTTTCCCTTGGATTGTCATGGATCATCATCAGGTCTCACCACGTGCTGTGGTAGCTGCAATGGCCTCCTGCTTCACCTTCCTGGCCTACGCCTCTGAGTCCTACGTGATCCGCACTCAGGCCCAAGAGCAGAGGGGCTACATGGGCAGCTTGCCTGGCCTCCTCAAGGTACTGCAGTTCTGGGGAAGCTGTCAGATGATACCTCTGGTTGTGGAGGCTGTCTATGGACTCTCAGCACCAGAAAACGGAGCACAGTCCAGTGGAGTACACGGTTGGCGACTGTGGGTATCGGGGGCTTCATACTGTCTCTGTGTCCTCATGTCGCTAAGCACAGTGGTGGTCATATTGGGGGACTGTGCCGGGCGTTGTCTCATACCCTTTGACAGACTTTTGGCTGCCTTCAGTCTGTCTGGGGTGTTGCTCTACATGGTTGCCACAGTCATTTGTTTTACCAAGGTAATGGAGCGCGAAGATAACTCAGCAAACACTGGTACAGACCTGGTTGTCATGGAAACGGTGATTGCCAGCATAACACTTTTAGCTTATACAGTGGACCTTGCCTATTCTATTAAACTGTTGTGTGACAGGAGCCACGCATGAGCTGGTGCATAATTTTAAATCCACGTGAAGTTCAAAGTCATCATGTACAGTCCTGAAATGTTAATAGGGAAATCATGTCTTTGCCAACTATGCAAAAGTGTGATTTGAATGTTTTGGTAGAAATCACTGATGTGTAAACATATTCAGGTAGACATGCTTTCATTAGCTATGAGATGCTGACGCAATCTAAGAAGACCAAACAAATTTGTGCATGCAGAACTAATAGCCTATATTCTGTATTATGTTAAACTGATCAGCAGATGACAGTACATTGCACTTGTCGTAAGTGGTGTGACACGAGAGAGATTTGAGAGGTTTACATGGGTGTGAAAATGTTACAAGTGATATTTATGGTGCAGTACATCATGCTACCACATGTAACCAGACCTTTAGGTGACAACTGTAACTGACCATAAACAACAGCATCCTGTGTGGCCATTAGCAAATATGTCAATAATGTGTTCACCAGTGACAGTTGCAGAGTACAGAAGACTCACTGTTGATAAAGTTAAGAATATCAAACTGTGGATTCCTGATGTTCTTCAGAATGCAAACCTGACAATTAAGGCAAAAATGATACAGTAGGTGCAGACCTATGAAGAAAAAATGTTTTAGTGCTCTCACAGCAAATTCATAATCACTTGTTTTAGATCATACAGCTTGATTACTGAAAGCAGAGGACCCAAGCCTGTTACTCATTATGACTAAAATTCATGAGGAATAACAGTTACCATTCATTTACACTAGATGGCAACAATTTCATTACCATGCAACTCTATTCTATTGTGCTCGAATGGACCTCAGAATCAAGAATATAATGAATGTCTTGTACAGCAAACAATGCACTTGGTCTCATCGGTATTGTATCGTAGATACCCTTTTTACTTTTTATATTTTACAAAGAAGAAAATGTAACCAAATGAGTCACGTGGGAGTAAAGCTAATTAACTGTGGCCTGTATTTATGGTGTGCAATACATTGACTATTAGGCCAAATGATCATCAAATCCAAATGTTACCAGCCATATTGTATTGATACGGAAAAACAACATATAATTTTTGTGTTTTTACAAAAAGACATGGTTTTAGAGAAGCTAGGGTTTGCTCCTACGTTTTTGATAAACTTCATTTGGCAAAGTAAAAAAAAACAAAACAACTTCTAAGTTTTTCTCTTCATAGCCTACTTTTTATTATGTTCACTCTGCATCGGAAACATTATACTACAAAGTAATATCCTATTTACATTTTTACATTGTTTACCTTCCACATCTGCTCCAGGCCTACCAAGCAATCCTAATGAAAAATCGATCGTCAAAGCGTGACCGCACGGTGAGTCACTTATCCCACTGATCGGCTTCGATTACTTTGGCCTTGGGAGACTCCAACGTTTTTTCTTTGAGGAACTGTGAATCCAGTTAGTCAGTTGTCAACAGGCTGAGCGAGAAAACGAGCTGTAGAAACAGCCTCGTACGTGGAACTGATAACACAACGTTACGTTACCGTGTTGTTAATAACTCCTCTTCATTTACCGGACGTTCAACCCTGTCGGCCCGTACAGAGCAAAAATGAAGTCTCCCAGACACGGTAAGCTTTTTTTTCTCCGAGTTTGAGCAGCACGAGCTCCTCTTTTTTTCTTTTTCTTTTTTTTAAAGGGAAGATTTATTTTTCCAGCTCTGTTTAGTCTTTTATATCAACCTTTGTAATATGAGGTAAGATTTGGACAAATGAGGACAGAAAAGTCTAGTATTAGCTGCCTTTTAATGTTTTAGCTTGTTATCCCACCTACATCACAAGATAGGCTGGTTTCACCAGTTACAGTTTCAGACGACAGACAAGTTAGCATGCTTATTGATATGCATAGAACGAAAGTTCACGTTAACGGAATAGCTGTTTAATGTATTCTTGTAATAGCACACAACTTACTTAAGCTTTTATTCCTTTGACCCAGCCACAAGCAAATAAATGACTGTTACATTTACATATGTACATTGTTTGTATTTTGACTAACTCCAGTGAATTTGCTTGTGTGTTGCTGATGTGTTTTCTCAGAAGCCCCTCTGATCACGATGTGCATGTGAAACTTGACTCTACAGTACTTTGCCAAAGGCAGATGCAAGTCCCAGGCTGGATTGAATGGCACTGATGATACGAGGTAAGCACTTTGCCAGTAAATTTGAACTCATTATTGATCCCTTTCCTGTGCTGCAAATGACCTTAGTGAGGGTAAAGACCTGAGAGAGAGAGGAGAGAGAGAGGAAGAGGGCAGGAGAGGAGAAAGACAAACATAGCCCAGGATAATATAGATCAAGGTAAGATCGATGTACAGTAGGCTCTCAGGTACCCCAAGGAAACTCAAGGACATTGGTTGTCCACATCAAGTTATACTCCCTCCCTGGATGAACACAATGACACAGCCTTACATTACAGATTATTAGGTTAGTCATTTTGGATAACAAATGGGTATCATAAGTGTTTAGTGTAAGTTTGCTGGCTTTATCATTAATTAACATATCAGTGGTACAGTACAGTGATGTATTTATGAAAATTATTGAAGACTGTTAGATGTGTAATTAGGTAAATGACAGTTGCAGCAACAAGAACCTGCAGTCGCACTAAACCTAAGGCCATTGCAGATGATTGTCATCTGTGAATATCCTTGGCATTATGTGTGAGACTGCCCACTGCCGTTCAGGAACATCATTAAATTCAAAACCTTGAGTGAGTGTTGAGACTTATTTTGGACTCAGACTGTTAGTATAGATCTAGGCTATGCCCTGAAACATGGGAGGTAAGAGTCAACAGTAATGTGGTGTTTTACAGGTCTTTGCACAAATTGACCCCAAGGTAGATTTAAAATGCTGAGTAACTTGCTGTGCTAGGTTGTTGTGCATAATAATCCCCTCCCATTGGTCTAATAAAGGTGTGTGACAGTTCCCGTGGTTTTATTTTACATTTTTGGCATTTAGCTGGTACTCATTCTATAGAGAAACCCAAAACAAGTGTGTAGACAAGAGTTCAGTGTCAAGGGTCTCAAGGGTTTTTTAACAGGTCATGTGGCTGTAATGGGGAACAAACCTACAACAATTTGACTTAGGACTATCTCCCTACCAATCAGGCCACACTGTTGACCCCCAGACAAGCTTCCATTGAGCTAGACAGGACTCAAACCTAGAATCTTTAGACCCATAAACAGCCATGGTATCCCTGGGGCCTAAGTTCATGATGATGATTTATTGATCACAAAATCTGTTACGGGGTGTGAGGGGATCCACATCCCGCGTACCTCCAGGCCATGACCCGGCCCTGCACGCCAGCCCTTGCTTTACAGTCTGGCATTACTAGTCCCTTGGCTCTCCAGTTCCCTGCATCTGTTCAGTCATCTCTCCAACCGGCCTCAAATCATTTTCATCCTGGCCCTCCAATGGTGGAATGACCTTTTCACTACAGTCACTTCCCATCTTCCATCGCAGACTGCAAAAAGACATGTTTTCAAGAAATGCCTCACGACTTCTCCACACTGATTCATTTTCCTTCTCTCTTGCCCACTTTAATGGCCCTTTCAGTATTCCCCTATCTGTCTCCTTTGTCTTCACCATAATTTTTTACATGGCCACAAATATATTGCCAGGGCACTACAGCCTTGACCCGTACTTCTGCATTATTCTCATTGTTTTCTCACTGTGCACCAGCTAAATGTGTAAAATGTAAATGATACCCTGGTTGAGTTTTGCCTAGTTCAGGTGTGTTATTTCTCAGTATCACCTCTCGCCGAGTTAATGATCTAACAGTTAATGACAGTTTTGAGATTTGCATAAAACATGAGTCATTTCAGAGGCCGTTTTTTATTCTGTGAAGCACAATCTGTACCATAGTTTGTCTTCACCAAAGCACATTCTTATTTCCGTTGTTTAAAAAAAAAAAAGATGTAGGAAAATTGATGGTATTCCTATTTCTATGAGGGCCCTGTCAGTTTATTGTGGTGGGGGCCATAAAAGCTATGAGTCAGACGAGGAAGAGAGGCTTGTTTTAATAGCATCAGGCATGAGCTGTAATTGCTAATTTTTGAAGATATAGGTCTGCACTGAATTATGCATACTTGGGCAGGCATAAAAACCCAACATTATTCTAGTTTCTAAGATGTTTTGTTTTCTTTGATTTAGTGAATGTTGCATCATTAAAACAATGGAAATAAATTTTGGTTCAGTAGCTTACATGTAAACAATTTACCTATGTGGAAGGTGATTAAACCTGCTTTGAGTTGCTGTGTTTTTTAAAATTATCCAACAGTTCTAGGGCTGCACAATGTTGACAAATCATCACATTGCCGTTACTTTGGTGAATGATTGCAATGTAAATTGAAATATAGTAGAGGGACAGATATTTTCAGTATTTTTCAGCAAACAAGAAACAAGAGACATTTTCAAGAACAAAGATAGGCTATGTTGTTGCTTTTCTCTGATTTTAATATTTTAAGATGTTCTCTGTTTTTAAGTCATCTTTGTGCACCAGCCACATGATGAAATAATCCTAACACTATTTGTAAGTTGAAGACCAATACTAATGTGTGTGGTCAACTCTAAGAAATCTCATTATGTTCATGTGATGGATATTGAAGTTCAAATTAAACATAAGAATATGTTTCACCACATTACCAAATGACTTCATACTGGAGGTTCACAAGGAACTGCAGGTTCTGAAGCCTGTACATGTTGGCAAGATAATGATGTGCGCTGGATTGATGGGGGGACTGTGAATAGATCAGCCATCATATGGTCATCATGGGCCCAGGTCTAGTTAAGTATGCCAAAGGTTTGCCACAGACCTTTTTTTGCTGCACCGTGACATCTTCTGTGCTTAGGTGTCATATTGGAGAGGTTGAGTACGAGAGAAAGGTGTGGGTTTGGTAGAGAAAGGAAAGGCAAAACAGAATTCTAACACCTGTGACAGACTCAACGAGGCTTAGGTTTTGAACAGCAGGTGCAGTGAAGGGAGATGTCACACTTTTGTGTCTCTCGGCAGCATAGCCAGTAGCATATCAAACTGATTTTGAGAGGATCAAGCCTTCATTTCCTTTCTGTGAAACTCGGTTAAAAATAAAAGTGTGGCTAGCCCGTGGTATACGTGGTGACTGTTAACCATGACCACATAAAACCAGCAGTGGTTGAAGTCTGAGTGCATCTCATATTTATGTAGGTTGAAAAAAGCTTAACACTTCACACAAGAAAAGCTACACTCGCTGGTTACATGCTAACTGGTTTGAGTTCAGTTTATAGTGTCGTGCCAGTGCCCTGGGAGCCAAGCTATTTTGTGGACTGTTTTTGCACTGCAGTAAAATAGGTGAATGCCGCACTTTTTAGCCATGCCCCAAAGAGATTTTTCTGATGAATTTGATACTCAGGTGAAGTGTGTCATGCCCAGCAAGCACCGTGAGAGAAGGAACATGTGCTGCTTATCGTGCTCGGCATAAGAATTGGCCTACACCCCTGTTGACTGTACACCTGTTCATAGCCCTGACTCACTTCTCGGCCTTCCAAGTTCTTGTCAGGTCGAGCCTATTTTTACACAACTGCAAGTGTATAATTTGCTATTTCGGTCAAGGCACAGTGATCACTTGTAAGGATACTGAGTCTGCTGCTTTCATTCTAGCCCATTCAGCTGAGCTGTAGAAACTGTTGCAGCAGGCCATGTTGCAGTGGTGATGGTGAAGAAATATTGTCTCTGAACTGATAAGATCAGTTTAGCAACAAATAACATTAGTCTGTGGCCTACTTGAAGACAGAGGTTTCTGGAATGACTCGATGAAAGGACTCTCGTGCAATCATAATCACACTTTTTCTTGGCTTGGCATTTATCTTCTCTTTCTTTACGACCCACTTTAAGTCCAGTTTACCTCATGAGGTCATTCAGTCTACTTACTAAAAAAAATAAATAGGCTATTAGATGTTACTCTGTAACATTATTTTTCCATTGTGACTCTGGAATGTGATCCAGACCTACAAGATAAGAAACTCCCAGTTCAGCCTCATTCACTTCCTGTTTTGTAGTATGCTAAGATAATGAGGCCCATGGCTCTTACACATTATTATTCATTATTATTTTCAGGCCTCTGACACAGGGCTTACTTAAATTGAACACAGACAGACAAAGCCTCTCCTGTTAACAGCATGGCTGATATTTTATTATTTGTACAGCATGTCTGCCTTATGGGACAGCACAGTGAACAGACACAGGAATGGGGGAAGGAAGTGTGATGTGATATGTGACAAAGGCCCAAGGTCGTATTCAAACCCAAACACCTTGTTTGAGCCACCAGGGCACCCCAACATGGCTTTTATTATTGAATTATCTAGAGGTGGCCAGTACATTGCTGCCTGTTGTTATGCTCACTGTTGAAGGCATCTTACTTCCTTGATTTCCTGTTGAAACAGAATGTTAACATGGGGAGGGTTCATTCAATAGTGTAAACCAATGAGATATTTTATTAGCTGAAATTTTTATTTCGCCTACAGGTGCAGCATGAGGTCACTATTAAAGATACACTCCAGGAAGTAAAAGTAATAGTAGTTCATTTCATGGGTACTGAGCTCATCTTTCTTGTCATGCACTCTGAGACAAGTTCCTCACCATGTATGTGCACAGAGCCTTGATTGAGACATTTACTTTGTTTCACATCTCCGTGTTCTAGCTTTTAGAAAACCAATTTCCTCCAAGCATGTGCATAGCGATGTGATAGCCATGCTAGTGAAGTGATGGTCTTTCTCTATTAAAGTTGTTCCAACTTGATGAATCAGAGGTTTAGCTAGGTTTAAAGGTTTAAAGCAGTGCATAAACATTAAGCCTAGCCCACTGTCACATGAGTGTGTGCTGTGGAGGCGTCACAAACGGTGATGTTTATCAGAGCAATGTCCAGGGTTTTGAGGGACGTGTGATCTTTCCAGAATTCCACACTGGGGTGTGTCTTTGTGGATTTCTGCCAGTGGATCTTTTCTCAGCTGTGATGATGAAGAGCCACTGCCTCGTCAGAAAGACACTGGTTGCACACAGGACAGTGCAACACATACAAAGCCAAGATGTTTTTCACTCATAAATAACTGTTGTGCTGTGGCTGTGTTGACATTATCTTCATCAATTTGCTGTGACTGTAACAAGGGCACCAAAGCTTCAAGGTTGAAGACATTTGTAAGTCGTTTGCTTTGTAGCTAAGCATAGCTTCTTCTGAAATTCCTCTTCATCTGTTCAGTTGTCAGAGGACATCAGTGTTCATGCAGACAGGTGCTGCTCCTGCTCCCATCCCACCACTGAAATAATGACCATTACTGAGGCATCAGGAGAACACGTCAACTTACCAGCCAGCAGCGATTACAGGCCTGTCTCAGGTACTGTGTCTCCATTATTTGTTGGCAGTACCATTCATCTCCCTACCGCTGTCATAATAATGACTTGTTTAGAGAGGAATGAAACAGAGGAGAGGTGGTGGGAAGACATAAATATAGCCTGTCTAAAAATATTACTTCAGAGTTACCGTTTTTCATTTGAAACTGAGACAGTATTCACAGAGATACAGTAGGTTCACAGGCGGCATTTTAGTTGAGAGCAAAAAAGCTGGTAAAAATAGAAATGTTTGACCATCAGAGAATTCAGCTGTTTTAATTTCATCCATGAGGAGCAGTGCAGCTGTCTTTTATTAGATTACAGCCATTCCTTTAGCAATTTAAGCAGTCCTTCACCATGGGCTGCATGATAAGTCTGTAATACAATGATGTAACTCAGACCATTTCAGTCTCTCATTAATCACCCTCACTATTGATTACAGTGTAGTCTGTAGCCATTGTGATTTGGTTGAGCCATGTCTTGCCCAGTTCATTTTTTTCTTTGTACAGCATTATTAACAATGCAGGCAAAACTTGCAGCAGTCTAGACTTTCATCAGTATCAGTTACATCTGACTTTACTGTTGGCCAGGGGTGCAAAACTATTGATAAAATTAAAATTGTAATTGTTTTGCCAGATTGGTTGATTCATTATTAATTACCATGATCACTTTTGATGAAACAAAAACACTTTTTGTAGTACTTTTGACATCTTGTATCCACATTTCGACCATTTTCAATTACATCAGATATTTTGAATGAATTTTTTCAATATTGCAAATATGCCATCACCAGTTGTGGAAACTAAAATAGATTACAGATGGATAACAGTACAGCCCTTCATTACATTATTCTTAGATTTTGTTGCATTCTTTCCCCCTTGTGAAGTAGCTTTTCATCAGTGTTTGAGATCTCATGGTTGCCTTGGAAGTCTGCTGTTGTGGAACTGTATTGAGTGGCAGGAAAATTTAATTACTCCAGACAGATAAGGCAGCCAGTCAGAGATGTGGTGCATGTCGTCAGCCAAGTAGAGAAAAAAAAACACTGACTGGTTTCTTCAGAGAAAAGAACTTGTATAGTTTCATTCTGCTGTAGCAGCAGTAAAGTGTGCGTAATTGTGTGTCTCTCTGTGTCTACCCACGCTGCCTCTGCATGTCATTGTGTATTTGTGGCGATAACATAGTGTGTGTTGTAATATGCTGACATTAACCGAGTATTGGGAATCATTTGAGGAAATGGAGGAGTCTTTGTACAGGGACAACAGGAAGTCAGAGTGCATTGCTCCCCTGGGCTCTGCCAGATGTAGCTAGCTAGAATGGAGTGCCACCCCAAAGGCCTGGATGGAGACTGCAGCTTGCTGTAGCATTCACAGCAAGCTAGAAAACTTATTTTTACCATGGCTTGTTTTTATAGATAGATGGAATAAATCTTTTGTTACCTACATGCCCACTGGGCTGCCTGCCAAGTGTGTCCATGGCCCAGAGTTGCACCAGAAGCAGTCTTACTGCTGAGTCTCTTGCCTCATGGCCTCTGTATTAATAAAGGTCAGTAATGTGTAATGAGAGCAAAGGTATAAACACACAATCACATGCAACACATCATGTGTGTGATGTATGCAATAGTTGTCAGTACTATTTTGATCTGTCATTTAATATTTAATATTATTTCTTACAGGTGTAATATCAACTTTGTAAAATGAAGACTTAAAAAAATAAGAATTATTTAAGAAATTGATCCAGAACTAACCCAACCTGTCTTAACCAGGCTGTGGTCTTATCAGATATGTCCTATTTTTGTCTTGGTAGCCTGCCAGATAAAACAGGTTTACCTGCGGATGTCCTCCTTTGTTTATTAACAACAGTGAGTGAACTTAAAACTCTCCTTTATTCCTCCAACCTTTGCCTTTTTCTAATAGCTGGCACCAAGGTTATTTTATAGTAAAATGCAATACAAAAAAAACGAAACAATGAAAAAGATAACGAAATGAAAATGTCTGCCTTCAAAAGTAACTGAACGGAAATTAAGACAGGTCATCTAAATTCATCAGTTGTCATATGCTATGGCCAGCTAAAAAAATGTGTGTGCACAAATCAGGTACTGCTTTGAGTATCACACTCCATATAGGCACAATTATTGCAAAAAATAAAATTTATGTAAAGTCATCTGAAAATTGACAGCCTATGCTGAAATGGAAATAAAATTGGAACATAAAATAAAAGCTGGGAGAAATGGTACAACTATGATAACCCTGCTGCTAACATGTGTCTGTGGTAGCTGCCTGTGTTATGGCTGAATGAGCCTGTGTCAGTAACTGGAGCAGAGAAGCATATCTTGGTGCTTAATCCGTGTCACAGTTTTGTCACCGCTGTAGTTCATTCAAATATAATGAGGCCTTGTTGGCGAGTCTAAGCTGTTTAAGTGAGCAGTGTATTATTTAACATGAACAAGATCGGGGTCATTGAACTAACTTGGCCTTTAAGTAGGCATAACATTACAAGGTATAACTGTATTCAGAAACACAGGGCTTCTAACTTCAGAAATGTCTTAGCGAGTAAGAAAAGTAGATTTTATATTGGCCCTTTTAACTTGAACATTATCTGTGCATGTCAGCATACGAGTTGGGGCTATAAAAAACTGGGGTCAATGTTCTATGAAAACTGTCTTTCTCTCTCTCTCTCTCTCTCTCCCAATTTTTTTTCAATTCAGATGGCTTTATTGGCACGACGTTTTGGTTCAAACATGTTGCCAAAGCAAAAAGTCACATATGAACAAATGCGTATACATATTCACACATATACAAAATACTTAAATAATACTAATCGTAGTGATAGTAGTTCATTCAATATATGGTTATACTCTCTCTCTCTTTCTCTCTCTCGCTCTCTTTCGCTCTCTCTCTCTCTCGCTCTCTTTCGCTCTCTCTCGCCCTGGTGTCCTGCAACAAGTGCCCTTGTCTTGGTGGGCACACTGTCACATGATTTCCACAAGCCAGTCCTGTCTCGCTGTTGTGATTCACAACAACTGAACCGTCGCTGTCAGTAATTGAGTAATCAGGCTATCCTGGTTTGCCATTTGAAAACAAGTGCTGTCTTATCCAAAGCTGATAGCACAACAGCCTTGTCATCGGACTGCTTGAATATGGCTGGGAAAAAAGGAACAAACGATTTTCTTGTGTCCAGTCATTCCTTACACACAGTTCCTCTGATGAGAATTATTTGGGTAAAAACAGGGCTGTATTTTCTATATCTGGGCAATTTTTTTTTACCAGTATATAGTACATTGTGGTTATCAATTAGAGACTTCCCATCACAGATTTCTGTCTCTGTGAGTCTCTGTGACCAGTTCCAGTTTGTCGTTCATTTTAAAGATGAAGAGTTTTGCTTCTAAAACC
>OMKZ01014785.1:7287-23500 GCA_900302535.1 Neoniphon sammara | reverse complement strand
TAGGGCGTTTCTAAGTGGGTGTTATGGTGTTCTGGGTTGTTGCTAGGGCGTTGCTAGGTGGTTGCTATGGTGTTCTGGGTGGTTGCTAGGCAGTTGCTATGTTGTTCTGGGTGGTTGCTAGGCAGTTGCTATGGTGTTCTGGGTGGTTGCTAGGGTATTGCTAGGTGGTTGCTATGGTATTCTGGGTGGTTGCAAGGGCGTTGCTAGGCAGTTGCTATGGTGTTCTGGATGGTTGCTAGGGCGTTGCTAGGCAGTTGCTATGGTGTTCTGGGTGGTTGCTAGGCAGTTGCTATGGTGTTCTGGGTGGTTGCTAGGGTGTTGCTAGGCAGTTGCTAGGGTGCTCTGGGGGGTTGCTAGGGTGCTCCTGATGGGTGGCAAGGTGCTGCAGTGGGTGCTAGGCTGTGGTCACAGAGGGCATTAGGAGAGACAGAGAGCTGCGTGTGTATCTGGGTCCCAGCCTGCGTCTGTGGAAATTAGTTACGCTCCCTTGCTGCTTCTGAACATTCCGCCATTCTTTTTGTAAGGGTCAAAAATTGTAGTTTTTCTGGAATTGCAAAAAAACCATACGTTGGATTGCTTAGCAAGGCCAATTCTGCAAATCGGGCCGGACGTTTTACTGTTCGTTTGGTGCCGATAACTTGAAAACTGTGGGAGGAGTAGCGTGCACAAAATCGGTTGGAATAAGAAGAAGAAGAAGAAGAAGAAGAAAAAGAATAAAGTTGGATTACAATAGTGTGATTGCTTGACAGCAATCACCCTAATGAATAAATCTACTGTAGGATCTTTTTATCTATATACTTCGACTGAGTGTGTGTGTCTGTTGGGTGTGTATGTGTCTATTGCATTGGCCCTGTAGAAACAAAATTTTGTTCCAGCATGGGTGGATGTAGCTGTCACAGCTGTCATCAAGGATGACATCAAGGATGTTTCAGCAAATGGGCAACAGGCACAATGACTTTTCTGACCAGTCTCCTCACTTGTGGGAGTCATAATAATGCCACTGGCAGGCAGGGCCTAACAAAGGGTGTGCCAGTCTGTCTGTCTGTGTATGTGTCCATTCATATGTCCATCCATTTAACACTTCATTCCAAGGCAGCATATCTCGAAGTCTGTTGGGCCAAATGATATGAAATTTGGTGAGCACATTCATACTATCCTCGGGAATACCCTAACCTGTGGCACCACCATCATTCAAAAATTTGGCTTGTACACAATATCTTAAACTTTATTTGGTGGATTGCCATTTTTGGTTAGCGCATTCATGCTCCCCAAAGGAAGATCCCTCTTGATTTCGATGACCCCATGACCTTTCCTCTAGCGCCACCCTCAGACCAAAATGTCAACTTTGTACATAAGACAACACTAAATCAAATTTTTTAAATTTTCATAATATTTGGTGCCTGCATTCATACTTATCAAAGGAAGATTCCTCTTGATTGTGTTGACCCCATGACCTTTCTTCTTGCACCAGCCTTTGGTTTGTACACAACATATCTTTAAATGTAATAGACGCATTGCCAAGTAACCACACTGGTTATATGTTTTTTTGTAGATTATAGCAAAATATTCAATATAGAAAACTAGTTGTATTCCATTTCAAATTCTTTCCAATTTACCAGATGACTGTAAGCCTCTGAGCATAGTCAACTGTACATGGGGCCTGTGCTAATCAAATGCTGATTAACCATTACACACCAGTAGATCATTATGTGCAGCGTTAAGAAGACTCTTTGAAGCCAGCTCGATTCATAATTTAGGCCCTCTGTAATAATCAGCCCAGAGAGACTTTCATGTTGTCTAAGTGACCATGGAAGACAATCATTGACCGTATTTAACTTAAAAGAAGAGGTAATAACTTTTCTAGTGTATTGTAAAAAGGTCCTCTTTCCATATGATGTGAGTTTGAATAGGTAGTAGACACACACACACACACACACACACACACACACACACACACACACACACAGTGTTTAAATTAGCCATCCAACCAGTTTGTTCTTTTGTGTTGCTGGTCATGCCCTCATTCTCAAATGTAGGTTACTTTGTTTGGTTGCTTTACTTAGTGTGAACTGATCTTTACCAAAGGAATTTGAAAGTAATATTTGTAGCTACCACTGAATGCCAATTTTAATTGGCATTTATTTTTAAAACTTGGTCACTTTAATCATGAGTGAAAGCTACAATAAGATGGCTCCAAAAAGTTTGATCGGCAACTAGCTTAGCTTAAAGCTATAGAGTTGTGCCTGTGGTGACACAATAGCTGTATGTTTGTTGACGAAACTTATAGTGTAATTACTGAATTAATTGGATGAGCATTAGCCTCTACTGGCTGTCTTGCCAGCTCTCTTAAACCTACATGCTGGCTAAGTGAATGGGCTACAGTGTATTATGACTTGATATACTGGTGCAGCGGGCTGATATGGCTGTGATGTGAGTTTACAATATCGCTCTTATTTTTGATAGTTTGTTATTTGGTCTTATTTTAGTTTTTTTCCCATGCAGAATACCAGTTATTTTACAAAGGTTTTTCTCCCATTCAGATTGTTCAATCTTCACACTTTGTTTGGATTTATAATCTGTCTGTCTATTTATCTTATTCACGTTAATCTGTAGATCTAAGATTGGATCTTTTGCATAGTCCAATACCAATATACATTAAATTATGGACAAAACATCATCCAGCACTATACTTTGTTATAAACTTTGTGTTGCTGACATCCCATGTTACATCATTATGCTGTGTTACATCATTCCGACCTCAGTTCATTATCTGGACTTCGGCTGATCTCTGAAACCTCTGGACAGGTGCTCTTGAAGCCTTTGTTGTAATCCTCTTTCGAGTGTAGAGTGTATGCCAAAACAGTGTAATAAAGTGATAAAAGCCTGTTACTACTGGAAGGAAATTAGGGCAATAGTTAAGTGTTTGTAGGCCAAGATTTGAGAGAGAGTAGCCATATTTGTAAGTATTCTCAATACCTCTATGAACTAAGTAGTGTCATGTCCAAATGCCAGTCCTGTCAAATCTGTTGCATGTTTTCAGGAAGCAGCTGCATGATTTATGGATAGGCCTCAATTCTTGTTTCATTTTAGCCTATTTGCTCTCTGCTACCTTTATTTCTGTTTAGTCAGATTGCTGGAATGAGAAATTATGAGCAAAAGTAAGAGGACCGGTTATTGGAGATGGAGGGTTGTATTTAAATAGAAAAAATAGAAAATGTGTATTAAGGAGAAATTACAGTCAGAAAGTAAGTAGTGTGTTTTTTTTCCAGATATTTGAGCGTGGTTGGTTGTAGGTGTGATCAAGTGTGTCAGCAGGTGGTGAGTGGGACTTGGGGATTATAATCACTAGGTGTGTGATTATTTAAGATGCCTTATTGCTGCAGATCTGAAGGCTGACGCAGAACAAGCTGGTAGAGACACAGAGGATGGCATTTTGTCAGCACCCACACACAGTCTCACATGCAGTCACACTTATTTTCTGAGAATAGGAAGCATGACTTCAATCATATTCCTTGCATACTTTCATGGCACCTTGGCAACTCAGTATCCTCTTGGAGGGTAAAAGTTGTCTTTGGGAATTTTTTTTGTCATGCCATACAGTTATGAAAATATCTTGCATTCTATGTTGGAATCATAGATTGTAAGTACTTGTCTTTATCACAGCTCATTGTTATTTAATATCAGCAAAGCAAATATAAGAAGTTGTTAAGTAAATAACTTTGCAGAATATTAATAGAATTCAGTGAATTAAAAAAATAAGCATGTGTATTTTAAGCCTGCAGCAACTAATAATAAAAAAAGGTAAAAATCGATTTTTTTTTATTTATAATGAACTTCATTTTCGATTAGTTGCTTGGATCTAGAGTTGGGCATTTACACTTAAAGGGTTGAATTTTATTTCCTTTCATGATTTTTCATTATTATTTTTAAAGCTGATAAAATTTTGATTTATTTTAAGCTAATCATGTTTTCACACCAAGTGATAGATCATAAAGCCTATAAGCTGTAGGAGATTACTGCAAATGTTGTTTTCAAAAAATTGGATGGAGATCAGTGTCAAACTTCCATACAGTTCAGTTTTTCTTCTCCACAGACTGTGACTCAGCAGGAGCGCTGCGATGACCAGCCGGCATTCTAGCCATGCAGAGAGACCTCAGTCCCCAGCCCCACGGCCAGCGGCCGTGGCCCCCAAGCTCCACGTCCAGCGCTCGCTGTCCAAGGAGACCATCACTATCCATTTCTCAGCTCTTGGGAAGGAGGAAGAGGAGGAGGAAGAAGAGCTCTATGGGACAACTGTCTCCGCTACCTCTGCTGCTCAGGATGACTCAAATGTTGTGACAGCCTTAGAGGCAAGTGAAGAGATGTTTGAAGCAGTGCCGTTAGACTCCACAGCTGAGGTTGCTGTGCTCTCTGAGTCATCCAGACTTCCTCCAGTCCCTGGACATCACAATAACAGTTCTCCCACACAAAGTCCATCATTGCTTCCTGCTGAGCAGAAAGGCGTAACTTCCAATTCATCTCCTACTAAATCTTTGAGTTTTCCCTCCAGTGACAAACCCTTCCTCAGCTTGGTGAAGTCTCTCTCTTCTGACATTGAGCCCCGTGATGGGGTCTCTCCTGTAAGGCATAGGCATCTGATGAAGACCCTGGTAAAATCCTTATCTTCGGATACCTCCCAGGACTCATCCTCTTCATCCTTACCCTACCGTCTTCCAGAATCCCGCCTCAACCTGCAACTCTTCAAACAATTTACACAATCTCGAATGTCTACTGCGACCGTGTCAGCTGCTGGTGATTCTAAAACTGCTCCTTCCTCTCCACTAACCTCCCCAGATAGCCGCAGCTTCTTCAAGGTCTCAGAAGTTGAGGCACGCATTGAAGACACTAAGCGCCGTCTCTCTGAGGTCATCTATGAACCGCTTCAGCTGCTGAGTAAGATCATGGATGAAAAGAGTAGCAGTGTCGTTAACAGCAGCAGCATATACCGGCCCAAAGTCCTCTCTGCCAGTGCCTCAGAGCTCTCTAGCATGGCCTCCATCAATGGCCACCTGGAGAGCAACAACAACTACTGCATCAAGGAGGAGGAAGGAGGTGACTGGGAGGTTGAGAGCCCCAATAGCGGTGCCTCCAATCAACCTGAATCACCTTGGCCCCCCTCGGCTGACATTAAGAGCCCCAGCAAATCATCTTTACGTTCTGTGTCATTGGACAAGTGTTCCATGTCTGCTCTGGCCAAACAGGAGGATGAGGACTTTTGCATCCTGTACAGTGATGACTTTGAGACTTGTACTGAAACAGACGGTGATGGTGGTGATAGAACTGACGATACTGTAAGTGGTAGTCGAACTAAAGTGCCACTAAGTGGTAGTACTGAACCGTGCAGTGAAGATGAATCAGAAAGTCTTGAGCTGGCACCTAGTATTCCACATTATACTCTTGCCATCCTAACTGCACTGGTCTATGGGTGCTTCGTACTGCCCTGGCCCACTTACATTGGAGGAATGCTGCTTGGGATTGGACTGGGATTCCTTTTAGCCATCGCCGTGGTGTGGTTGGCAGGACCAAAACCTTCTGGCCATAGTCTGAGACATTCCAGGCACCATGGGAAACTGTGGAACTTGGCCCAGTTAGACATTAAGGAGCCAGAAATCTTTAAGGTCAGTGAATCTTTTTTCCCTTTTGGTTCATTTCTTAAATTTCTTTGAATCATTCTATCATGGCACAGAGGCCTTTAGCAGCCAAAAATGCTTCCAGTTGATTAGTCTTGACTTTAGACTTTTAATGTGTTAATATCTTAATTCAGTGGTGATAAGAAACATTTTTAATGTTTTCAAGAGCAATACATAATGGAGTAGACCCATTTTATGAAAACTAATTGAAGTGTCATCACCATCAGTGATGGCTCATGCTCCTAACTCTGATTCATGTTGACACCAATATAAAAGACTTGTCTGACAGAGCTTGAAAGTACCACATTAACTGATAAAGAAATGTAATTCAATGTAGAAACACATTTATTAAGGGCATCAAATAAGGTCATCTCTGCTTTATGTTTCTCCATACTTTGATCTCTGCTTGTGGAAACACACTGTGAGTCTTCTGAGTCTTCTGTCGGTACAAATGGCCAATAAATTACCTGAAAACCAGAAACCAGCCAGTGAGCTCATTCAGCTGCATTACAGCTCAAATGGATTCTAGCCCCTGTGGGTTGCATTTTAGGGGCAGAGCCCATTCGTCTACTTTTTGTCTGTTGCTAATGCTCATCCCAAGGATTAGCCTGCCAGTCTGACCCCCAGAGACAAGCAACGGGTTGTGTGGTCTGGTCACCCCACAGTCCATGGACGCCTTCCAGATGATGTCACCTTTGTATTGATGGCACAGGCCAGCAGGCATAATGGAGTAGGTCAGATATCTAGTTTGACCTCTTGCACTGATAACATTGCTGGCTCAATATATAGACACTTCATGGACTCAGAGACCTGGAACTGATTCAAGCCATGAATATCATTTACTTTTTCTGATGCTGATATATCTGTGAGTAAAATAAATAAATAAATAAATCTAGGGCTGCTTTTGTTCAGAGAAAAAATTATAAGACAGGATGTCAGCAGAGAGAGGTTTTGTTTTTGATGACTCCTGTCTGAATTTCAGAATACAAGCCTCACAGCAAATGTGTCAGGCAAAACTTAACCTGGGCTCCATAATATACAACTTGGTTTCTATCAAGAGTTTATTGGTGACCTGTGTGCTAAGCTGGCATCAGGGGTGCAGTTTTTCATGGAAACCATGTCCAGCACAGACTGTAGGTCTGTATATTTTCTGTTTTGTGGAAATGATTGAAAGAATCACAGAGGGCTGGGTTTAAAAATGAAACTGACACCATAATGCAGAATACCATGGCATTGTGAGTTTTTGTTGAAATTGTGGAAAAATCATGAAACCTGCATTTCAGGTAGTTTTTGTCAAGAAAAGATAACCAATAAAATTACGGTACCAATGAATCTGCAGGACTTTGTGTATGTAGCTCAGATACCTGCAAAACATATCCGGGAAAAAATAGCTCAAAATGTGGTCATTGCATTTTGTTTTTTCCTATTCACAAGCATGAATATCCTATTTTGTAATGCAAATGAGCAGTCTCTAAAATGCATATTTACTTGAAAGCTTGTGCACTGAAATGACAAAGCTGTAAACAGGCTATATGTGGAGGCTGAATGTGGCCAGCAACTTCAAACCAAGGAAAACAAGTGACAACAAACTGTTTGCCAGTCCACTTGAAAGATAAATACATGTACAGTAAATATCTCTCATCTAGAGTGAAGTTCCCAGAAATAGCCACAACTTGAGAGACATAACAACCTTTTCATCAAAGTAGAACCATTTTACTTGGGTGAAGCCAAACAACACAAGCTGATAAGTACAATGGATGTCCATTTTATATTTTCATTTTAAGGATAGAATCATCTGTGTTTCGGCAATACTGAATTTCAAAGAGCACCCCTTGTCCAAAATGAGTGTTTCAGAATGAATTCCTTCAAATGATCTAACTTAAAATGAACATGTCTTCTTTCCAGGGTTGGATGAATGAGATTGTGAACTATGACCCAGAAACATACCACGCCACACTGACACACTCTGTCTACGTTCGCCTGGAGGGCTCCGTCCTTCGTCTGTCCAAACCAAACCGCAACATCCCCCGCCGCGCCTCGCATAATGAGCCGAAAGCTGATGTTTCCTACATCAGTCAGAAGATCTATGACCTTACTGACAGCAAAGTATGTGATTGTAATTGTTTGCTTTAAAAAGATTATCATTCATGAAAAATTGATAAATCATGTAATTAGAAAAGTGTTTTCCAGACATGGAGAAGTTCTAAAATACAAAATGCTTTTTTAAATTGCCTTTTGTTCATAATCTTCTTGCCAACAGGTCAAGAGTATAATGTCAACATATCTGGCAGTTGAACTAGTTATCTTTAAAAGAATAATAACACAAATACATTTCCTGATTACATGACTCTTGTATCTAGTTAAAATAAGACCTAGTACAATAAAATGTCCTATCCAACCCATCTTTACGAGACTGAGGACTCTCTTCCCAAATTCCTCCTCAGGTATATCTAGTGCCTCAGAGCCTGGCCAGGAAGCGTATATGGAACAAGAAATACCCGATCTGCATTGAACTTGGAAAACAGGATGACTTCATGTCCAAGGCCGAGGGTGACCGGCTGGAGACCAACGAAGGCCGGACAGCCGCTACCACAGCCAAAGGGGACGGAGGGGAAGGGACAGGGGGCGCACCGGAACGAGGTTGGTTGTCATCCTCCAGTAGAGACCTGACCCTCTATCTGTTTGGAAGGACTGGGAGGGAGAAGGAGGAGTGGTTCAGGCGGATTCTGCTGGCCTCCAAGCTGAAGACAGATTTGAAGAAAGCTGCCAGTGTTGCAGGCAATAAGAATGGTGAGCAAACACTAGCTCTAGCAAGTGCACTACTGCAAATGCCATGTCTGTTAATTCATAAATCAGGGCTAAAATCATTTATATAAAATACTATATTTTTAATAGGGCTTGGCGATATATCATTATTGTATCTATCACAATCATCTGGGATTTTGGATATAATATTGTGACAAGTGTCTTTTCCTGGTTTTAGCAGTATCAAGGTATTTGGCCAATGATATCATGATATTTAAAGGTGCACAATGTAAAATTGTAGTGAAGTTAGGAACCTTTAGACTCAACTGACAAAAACCATGGAATAAGCATGAAATTGGTGGTTGGGTCTACATGGTTCTCATTGTCTTCCAGACTCATTGAGAGAATATGTGCCTATTCTTCATTTTTTGTTGAGTCTAAACGTACCTTTTAATTTTGTTCATAACCTGAATTTTTAATGAGAATATGTTTCCACACTGCCTATATTCCTAATGGAAATTGTCTCTGCAGTGCACTTATACACTTGTGTCAAGTCTTGAAGGTTTGACAACAGCAAAAAATGTGAAAGCAGCATCTTATTCCTCACTCTTCTCTGTTCATTGCCCTGGGCCCCAGCCTTGAGCACTCACAGCCGCAGCAGCAGCCGTGGCAGCCTGGACGAGGCGCTAGCATGTCAGCCCAAGTCCAAAGACTCCTCAGTCTCCTCAGCACCAGCAGCAGGCAGTGCCAGAACCAAGCCCCTTCTGGACTACAGTGTCTACATGGCCACCCTGGTGCCAGAACAGGCAGTCAGCCCCACTGCTGCCAGTCCGGCCCTCCAAAGTCCACAGAGCAGCCCTGGGGCCAGCAAGAAGGTAACACACACGCAACCTGCATTCACACTTCATCTTCTTTGCTAATTGCAATATTTTTTCAGTGTGCAATTATTTGGCAAACCGGCCTTCTTGTTTCCAACATTATAACCTTACTGCCTTGCAAGCAGCTCCAACTAGGAGCAGTAGCGTGATATTATGAAAAGTTCAGTTGAAGAAGTTAGTTTATACTATAGGGGCTTTTATGTTAACCATGTAGATACTAGAGTCATAATTCCTTTTTCCTTGCATTAATGTGGCCTGGGCTGCTGCTGTGTCAATCAGCTCCCCAGCAGCCCTGCGTCGCAGCCCAGGGGGGAGGAGTCTGTTTCCTGGGTGAACGCGGCTGTGGGTCGGGTGTCCTGGGACTTCCTGAGAGAGCCGTACTGGGCCGAGCTGGTCTCCAAGAAGATCCAGATGAAGCTCAGCAAGATCCGGGTGAGTGGACTGTGACCCCTGGTGACCTGTTACCTTTCAGTGTAGACCTGTTTCAGGCTTGAAACTTCTTGACAATGTGAAATTGTGGCAGCCAGCTGCCTAAGTGGTTGTCAGATGCATTTCAGACACCCTGAGCTCAGTGGGTTTTGAGAAACAACTGTCAAGGGTTAGAGAATGAAAGAAAGATGAAAAGAAAAAAGATAGGTGTAGTGAGACAGAGACGCAAAATTAAGGGAGTCATGCTTACTGCCTTGAAGAAATAGTGCATGTACACACATACACACACACAAAGAGAGAGACATACTTTCTAAATGTCAGCCTCTAGCACTTTGCAGCTCTATAAAAGAACCCAGTGAGTTCACACTGGGCCGAGGGACAGAGAGAGAGAGAAAACACCTTATCACCAATTCTCTTTTCTTCTCATCTTGCCATTTCTTTCTGATCCTGCTGCTCAGAAATCCACCCTGTTTCATCTCATGTTTTAGTCTGAGTGTCCAGTCACTGTGTCCACGGTGTCCTGTGGTGGTGGTTGCAGGTAACACTGTACTCTCAGCACTACGGTGGAAAAGAAATCAGCACACTTAAATCCATAAGGAGCTGCGAGTGATAGTTGATTATAAGGTGTGGTCGAGGGCAGAATGTGTCATGCTTGCCTGTGTGTGTGTGCGTGTCTGTGTTTGTGTGTGTGTGTGTATTTTTGTTTGTTTCTACATTTGGATATTACTGTACTTATCCATTCTCTTGTTTTTTTCATAGGTTTTGGCCCAATATGAGATATACATAATTTAAAACAGTTCATTCCAACTGTTTATGAAATAAAATTTGCAAAATTAAATTATGGTACTATTTAAAAAATAGTACAAAACCTAAGTCCGTAATAGGTAAAATTCTGAAATGTGTAAGACTGCATCCCCTATGTCCTCTGTGAAAATTATACATTAATGAACTTCAGTTTTTTTGTTTGTTTTTTTCAGAGTGGTTATATTTTATAACAGTAATAAACTCTTTTTATACACTTTGTCAACTCAACAACATGCTTGTGTTTCTGTTTCAGCTGCCTTACTTCATGAATGAGCTGACCTTGACAGAACTGGACATGGGTGTGGCCACTCCCACAATCCTCAGGGCCTCCAAACCGTCTGTTGACCACCAAGGCAAGAAACAAAGCAATCATTGTCGTGAACACAAGCAGACAGTTGGTTCAATGAGGATGAATTTAAATAGTTTCATGTATGCATTCAAATATACACACACACACACTCACTTTTTAAGGAAGTGTAGAGAAAGTGTAGAGAACGATTTTCACACCTCAGCTAATGAACCAACCTCATATACACTTGTTTAAATTCTTGGTGTATTGGTAGTGCTTTGGTCAGATGCATATTCATGTGTGCATGCAGGGGAAGTATGTATGTGTTGTTGCTATATCTGTCAATATGCCACCTAGGGTGTCTCAAAAACATTTACATACAAATTCAGTTTCATGTGTCATGCACACTCTGTGCCCTCGCACGTTCACACAGTCAATCTGTGTGTCTCAGTCTAGATTGACACACACATTTTCTCATGCCACATTGAGCAGTCTTTGCTCGCAAACTGTTTCATTGCTATTTTGAGAGGTGTGCAATGGATGTGTGTGAAAAAATAAATTAATTCTTGAGCTCCTGGTTTCAAAGGTCCGAGGTTCAAATCTCAGCCATGACCTGGCCTTCTGTGTGTGGAGTTTGCATGTTCTCCCTGTGTTTGTGTGCGTTTCCTCCTGCAGTCCAAAGACATGCAGCTCAGGTGAACTGAAGACTCTATAGCTGTGTATATCAGTGTGACTATGTTTGTCTGTCTGTGTGTTTGCCCTGTGGTGCATTGTCGACCTGTCCAGGGTGTTCCCCTGCCTTCCACCCAGTGCGTACTGGGCTGGCACCAGACCCCTGTCACCCTGAAAAGGAATAGGCTGGTGTGGAAAAAGGATGGATGGTTTACATTTGCATTCATATTATGCACATCATTATTAACAGTGAATGAACATTAGTGCTCCTGTACTGGATGAAATTTCTCATTGTGGATACACAGTATGGATAAATATTTTTACTTGTGCTGGTTTGGCCCTGCAGGTCTCTAACCCAAATTACTGGTGTAGTTTCAGTGTCCATTATCCTCTATTGACATAAACACAGTCATATTAAATAATGATTTCCTATTGGTGTGTGTATGTGTGATGGGTCAACATTTCCCTGCCTTTTGAGGTACAGTAGAGCAAGTCAAATCATCTTATTATGACCATTTTATCTCCTACATAGTTGCTGTTAGTAAAAATTTACATTCTCTTTGTCTGGTCCCATACTTTAAAGGCCAGTAAAAACACACAGCGCACTGATGTGTCTCTGTGCTTGGACGGAAGTGACGATATGTCTTATGACTGGCCTTCCCCCAATTCTTACTCTAGTCTCCTTGCTGTGACTAATAAGATTGCAATAGTGACTGTGTGAGTGTCTGGCTCTGACATGCAGTCCAACAAGAAAACAGCACCACAAGCTATAGCAGCATCAAGTCTCCATTAAAAACAACATTAACTGACTGTGCAGAATGAGATGCAAGCAACACTAACAGAACTCTCAGTGCTAATAACAGATTTCAGTCCTGATAACAACTTTGTGCAGCAGCAGGAACTGCAGTGAGCACAAATGAATACTTAGAGAGTCATCCAGAACAATAATGACACTGTGGGTCACATGTTGTCATCTTGTACTGATTCTGAGCTGAAACAGGAAGTTGTGGTAAGAAGTTCATGCACTTAACCACCACATGACACACATAATATCATTAATCAGCTCCAAAATATTGGACATGTAAAAGTAAAATTACACACAAACAGTTTTGATAACAGAAATGGGAACACTACAAATATAGCTGCTGCAATCCAGACAATAGTGAAAACAGACACTAGCAGTAGCAACAACTATTATTCAGTAAGGAGGAAAAAATATGTTTACTTTGGAGCACACTGGAGCGTAATATATGTTGGACATACAGAACTTGTATGGTGGTGACAGCCTTGAGGTTAGAGAAGCTTCTCAACTCCACCTGGACTGCTTGCAGCTACAGTATGGATGTGTGTAACTATGTAAATGTGGAGAAAGAGCATGTGTGCTTAGTCACTTGAGTACATAAGAGATCCTTTGCAAAAGCTTTATAGATCTTGGAATTGCTGATGATGTAATATCCACAGGCTTGCACATAAAACTGCATATCGTAAGATAATAAAGCAATCAAATAAACCAGCTTTCCTCAATATCTCGGCATGAACCATGTGAATACATGACGGCCATGTTTATGCAAGTGTAATGGATTTTGTTTGTTTAGTAAACTCTTGGCTGGGTACAATACAGTCAAGCCTTTGACACCCAAGCAGGGCTAAGGTTATCTGTAGATCGGATAAAATGAGGCTTAGCTATGTGAGGTTTTAGCTTCTGGAGGCACCGTAGACTTGGCTGCTGCAATTGCACAGCCATGTTGGCTCAAGCAGCTAACTGTGCTCAAGTTTTGATCAAAAGGAGCCTTGTGTGTCATTTTCTGAGAGGAATTTTTCCATGATCAGCCAGAAGCATGTCAGCATTCAGCTCTCCATCCCTGTGTGTCCCATCGCTTTACATTTGTCACTTTCCCTTATGTTCTGTCAACATTCACACATAACATTTCTCTCAGTCTTCTGTTTCATATGTACAGTCTCCAGTTTCTTCCTGGTTTTCTCTTCTCCCTGTGTTCCCTTTCATCTCATCTTCCTCTTTGTGTCATTGTTTCTCACTCTCTTGTCTGCCTATTCCTCCCTCCGTGCTGTCCTATGAGTCACAGATGCTGTTTCATTTTTATCACCCCAATACTCCCATAACCCTGTAATAAGAGTAGAAATTGATTGCGCCTCCAACTGAGACGGGAACAGCATCTCTTGGAACACGTCCAGGCAAAACACACCTCAACAGCCACTCCAAGCACAATCAGTTTCCACAGGCCACCATTTTGTTTTTGTTGTTGATAAGGTGGCAGCTTTTATTGCACTTATATTGAGAAACTGCTATCTGTTGCCAAATGTTTCAAGTGTTTTGTAACAGATTTCCTGCGAATTGATCCAGATTGCTCACTGACAAGCCAAATAAGCAAAGTACCTCGTTTTTACAAATATCTCTTGGAACTGAAATGAAGTCACATTGAACCGTCTATCATTAGGGACCTCTCTACGCAGGAAAGGGGGTGATATTCTCACAAGCAAAAGATTTATTATTGATAAAGGTAATAAAAGAAGATTAGCTTTACTTGGCCCCCATGCAGATTTTTGCACTCCTCAGACTGTAAAAAGAGTGATTTTACTTGATCAATAATCTTCTACATTGAAGTGGTTGTTAACAGAAAATTTCTAGTGGAAAAGGTCAGTTCAGTTTTCCTCTGGAAACTTCCACTGGTGTTGTCTCAGATACTAGACTGTATCCTCTAGGCATCTCAAGTTTTCTGCCTTCCCCTGCTCCTTCCTGGAACAAGCATGCTGAGTGCTGCGGATCGATGAACCTCTCCGGCTGGGTCTGTGTGTGTCTCTCCACAAATACTCGTGCGCGCGTGGTTGTGCATTCATGGCCTTGCGCATGTTTGTTTTTGATTATATGCTCTATTTCATGCTCGGTGCTGCACTCATGAGTTTCTATAATGTCCAGTTGTGGGTGTATACAAGCACTCACCTTTCCCTCCACTCGCTGCATTGTGTGAGTGCACTTTGCTTGCTGTATGCGTGATGCACACTCCTCTGACTCCTCACCATGCAGCTTCACCCCAATTAAGGAAGCACCGTCCTGATCCAGCAGCTTGCACCAGGCCTTCTCTCTGCCCTCCCCACACTAGCAGAGTTCGGTGCCCTGCATAAACCTCGGCCCAGCCAGACACAGCCTTATTATCCGCCATGACTCCCAGGGCCAGCGGGCGTAGGAAGGCCCACTGCGCTTCAGCAGATCCGGCAAGCTCATTCTCCCTGTCTGTCCGACTGCCTGCCTAACCGCCCATTTTTCCACAGAGCTTTTACAAACCTTATCTGACTTCATCACCTTCTGTTCTTTATTCTTTTTTTTTTGCTTTTTGTTTTCCATCATTCATCAGAATGCACTCGCTCCCACTCACCCTCTGTTCTCTATAGTCCTCCAAGTTCATTGCATTATCATGTCACTTAGCACAGCTAGCTGGCGTCCGGGCCTCAGGACTGAAGGGAGGTAATCCGGTCTCAGTGACCCACCCTTCCTCTCTGTCTGTCTGAAGTACATAGGCACTCCTCTACCCACACTGCCCTTCTTGATCCTATCTGAGCAACTTTTTCCAATTTTATTTTGTTTTCCAAACCTTGTCCATTCATTTCCCTGGTCCATATTAGTATTGTCTGGACAAATATTTGTACTTCCTGGAATGTGCAGGCATTCACGTGTCACTACACGAGTCTGTACACACCATATACAATATGTGCGTACAGTTTATATGTACACATGTGACATAATTGCTGCAAAGGAAGGTGTGGGTTGGTGAGAATCTCTCACAGGTTCCCTCTCTCTATTTGACATTCTCTTCACTTCAGTCATTCCTGCATCATCTGTCGACCTTCACTGCCCCCCAGTGGTTTGAAGAAAAATAAACCCCAAGCTTGAGGTTACACTTGGCTCTAATGCATGAGAGTATGTGATCCTGTGTGTGTGTGTGTATGTGCGTGTGTGTGTGTGTGTGTGAGAGAGAGAGAGAGAGAGAGAGAGAAATAAAAAAGAACCCCATTGTTAGACAACACACAGTTTGCCCCATGCAAGCCAGGCTTTTGGAGAAAGGCTTTGGTGGGGTTTATATAATCCAGATTACAGTAGGTTTGGTTGAAAAAAAGGAGCGAGAGGAATAGAGGGAGGGAGAGAACCCTGTTTATGCAGCCAGTCGCCCCCCGCTGATATCAAACGAGGGCTAGGGGGAGGATTGCACGCTGTCCAACTGTTTCTCCTCCGTTCAAAGGACCCTGTGATCTCTCCCTCTTTCTCCCCTCTCACTTCACCGGGTCTTTCGCTGTGTCTCTCTCTCTCATAAGCGGAGAGATCAAGAAAATAAAATCTGCTGGGGACTCCACATCTGAGATTCTTTGGGGGAAGAGAGTGAGAGGCGAGCGTGCCACAGAGAGGGCAGCAGAGCGAGGGGAGAAGTGGAGAGGTGGCAAAGTAGGGAGTGGCAGAAAAACAGAAAGGCTTTACAGGTAGCTAGGAGGGCGGTGGCCTGAAGGGCTCTGTCGGTCCAGGAGATTGGCCTGAAAACTTCAGTCTCACCTCAGTTCTTGACCTCAGTGCATGTTGATCCCAAGATGTCAAACTTTGTTTTACTCACTGGGGGAGATGAGCCATCTATGATTTCTAAGTTCATGATGAAAAATTGAATAGAAATTCATGGTGCACATGCATACATGATTTCCTTCCCCCTCTCTTCTCCCATTTCACA
>OMKZ01014784.1:15696-31831 GCA_900302535.1 Neoniphon sammara | reverse complement strand
TTTTTTACCCAGTCCAGCTCAAACCTTGGGCACAGCCAACAAAGGTGATGTCTTTGGCCGGCTGCCTCACAGTGGAGCTGAGATTGTCTCAGAGCCAGCGTGCTGTTTAGAAACCGGGATCCAAATGGGAGTAATTTGGCCTAACACAGTTTGGGAGACGGGGAGAGCGGACGGTTACATTGTTTCAGTCATAAAAGCTTGCTTAATCTTGCATATGGCATTTTGGCATTGCTTCAAAAAAGGAACAGCTCTAAAAGTTCGTGACAGCAAATCTCTCCTAAAAGAAAATATAAATGGGGAGAAATGAAAATGGCGACGGAAAGAGAGTTGGTGCTTTAGTCTTTGGTCTATTAACGACTTTTCCAGCAGTCCTCTGTGGTCCTTTGCAATTATTGGAGAGTTTTCTATTATTTTATTCTATTACCTGCAGATAGAAAAGTTTCAATTGTGAAGTATTAGTCACTGGACCCACATTTGCAGCAGAGCAATAGAGCGAGACAGAAAGAGAAAGTGATGGGGGGTGGTTTAGAGAGGAAGTGCGACAGTGAAATGACACACACAGTCAAGCGTCGAGGTACATTGAGAGCGAAGAGGGAACAAGTGCATTAATGAAAGCCAGAGGGTGACGGTTAGGTTATTTTAGCTCCCGCTGCTCTGAATAGGCTTTACTCTATTGTCATGTAGTTACAGTCGACGTGTCAGCAAGGTCAAGCTATTCAAATGAGCTTTGATGAGATAATGTGTGTGAGTCTAAGTGCAGAGATTTCCCAGTCTACAATTGCAACTCTGACAGTGATTTTGACCCCCAGCAGAGGAGAGTCAAGGTACTTTAGCTGAAAGCACACACTTAGTTGATGTACTGCAGGTTTCCCAAATTACATACATTCTCACACACACACACACACATGCACGCACGCATGCACACAAGCACAAAATTGCATAGTGAAAAATGTGCATGAATAGGCCCTGCTATTACACTGAATATTCTGACTATTCATTCAACCACTGTAGTCCGCATAGGATTTTTTTCTGCAGGACGAGGCCAAGTAATAGACCACCAAAGTGATTTAGAGCTTGTGGTTCCATTTGCCTTTTCAGAAGAACACATTGGGGTACCAAATTACAGTTTCAAACTTGGTTTGAGTCGGATGCAAACTGTTTTGCTCAACATCTTTGGATTTAGCAGAGATGTTTATTTGTCTTAAGTTTTAAGCTGCAGTGAAAAAAAAATTAGCATTAGTTAGCTTAGTGTTACAGTAGTTGACATGTCTCGGTTTCCAGGCCTAGCTTGATATCTGCCTGTCTGTATATGTATATGTATATAAAGTTGATAACACCTGTAGCCCATCCACCCTGTGGTCTTTCTAATGTCATGGTTTAAAATATCTAAAGGTGCAGTACATAGTTTTGGGATATAGGTTTTCAACTCAGAGTTGTGGAAAAATTCTAGGTATGTGAAAATATACATTACATTAATCTGGGCTGGAAGAAAAACTCCCTGAAACACTGAAAAGTCACTGTCTTACTGTTGTTTACCGATGCACGGTCAGAAATCTAGTTTACAAATATATTTACCATACAAAGAATTCTGTTGGATTTATAGTGCTTCAAAATGATTTTTCTTTACATTTATGATAACCGAGATATATTAAATCAAAGAATTACATTATAGTAGCAAGTTGTGTTTACTATAATTGAGCCCTTTTGTGTGTGGTTTTATTGTTTTTCCCTGTATTGAAACCAGATGTACCACATGAGGTAGAGCAACTTAAGGGAAAAATTATAGTGTAATTTAGTGAACAGACTTATTGAATAGACTTATCACATGTACGAATCTCTGACATGCGATGTAAAGACTTAAATGACTCATGTTGCCCTTAATATTAAGCCCCTCTCAGAAAGAGCTTCCACATAAGCCACCTTTTCAGAGCTTATCATCATGAAAAGGTGAGATAACGTTGGATTTTAAAGGTTTCTTCATAAAAATACAGGGCAGGGTTACCATTGAATGGGAAACACCTTGAATATTCTACACTAACCTTGCTGTGCAGTAGTCAAGGTTTTAAAAAAGGTATTTAAAAGTTGCTTTATCTTGCCGGGCCTTTACTGCCAGTCAGCCTTTCAGTCTGCATCACCTCATGCTCTTCCTGTTTGTTTTCGTTATAGGTAACACTGCTGTGGGGTTTTAAGAATTAACCAGATGAAGCAGAGAAACTGTGTTCTTGATAAATGTTTCTTCATCCCTCTGAAGTTGACCTTAAATAATCTTCAATTATGTTATCAGCAGCAGGGGGCATTTATTCACTGTTGGGCATTTTATTGATTTAATGCCTTGAATGGTTATATTACAATTAATGTTGCAAAGTTCAGTTAAGAGGCTCTTATCTTTAACTTGTGTGAGGGCAGGCATGATGTACTGACCTCATCTGAGATTTAAAAAAAAAAAATCTAAATAGATATGATGCCCTTAAAACAATATAAGGGGTTACAGAGTATATCTGTGTACAAAACGTTTAATATTATGCCCAGAGACAGTCAGACAGGCGGAGAAACAGCCAGACAGACATGAGTTTGCACTCACTAACTCATTTATTTAACACATATCTCCTACATTCACATTCAGTGGAGAATTCCTTGTCAAAAGATAGCTTAATCAGATTGTAATCTGTTTTAGACATACGCAGGCAGACGGAGCGCAGCGGTGTTCCTATATTCAAGGTCATTTGAAATAGTTGAGTATTACGACTAAAGTACAAGGACACACACACACACTGAAGAAATGAAAAAGCCACATATACAAAAACCGTCTTTCATCTAATTTTCTCTATGCACATACCTCCCACACCCTCAGTAAGAGTAAAATTTGTAGCTATAATTAGGTAATGAGTCTCTATTATATTACCTGACATCTTGTTAACAGTAAATTGTTGTCATTTTTAACTCTCCATATCATCCCCTATTTCAAATTCACTGTGGCTAGCCTCACAGGACTCCCATTTAACACGTGACAAATGGAAGGGAGAGGCTTCAAAATAAATAACTCCTCTTCTGTTGTTGCAAACAAACCACTCTCGCTGTAATTAGATAAGGTGGAAAAAAAGTTTTGAACATTCATGAGACCGAGGTGCTGCATCCTGACTTGTTTGAAGTTGTTTCTGTTTTTGAATCCTCACACTAATTATCCCGGCTTTCAGTGTGGCGCATGATAATGACCTCATTATCACGGCTTTGTTTTAGTTTTGTACTTAATTTAGCACATTCAAGGCCACTAACATCGACCTCCGTTTGGTGTTTACAAAGTCTATTTTTGAACATACAAATGTTGACGTGTTCTTACTTTGTGTTAGCTGCTGTTTGACCATGATACTCTGTCTGTCTCTCTCTGTATATATCTATCCATCTCTTTGTCTGTCCATCTCTTTATCTATCTTTCTGTCTTTCTTTCTTGTTGTTCAGGCACACAGCGAATCTGTCTGATCATTCTGAACCAGCCTCTGGATAAGGACTACCTACACATCCTCTGGAGTAAAGGTAGGTACCACACAGATCACCAACACAGATCAAACAAGCCACACAGATGCCAACTACACTAATCACCTGCACTGCTTTGCTCTGGGCACGTATTCCCCTGTTGTTTTTGTTCAACTGTGTTCCCTTCCCTGCTTCCCCTCGCTGCTCAAAATCTTAATTGCTCCGGTGTCATTGAAAACGCCCGCTCCCTGCCCTCTGCCCAGGTTTTTCTGTGAGAAGTATTCTAATGAAGGTAAATATGACATCCCTTTTTTCAGGAAATAATTTTCCTATCTGGAGCAGTTTGATCTGGGTGACTCACGCAGCTCAGTGCTTTGTGTCACGCACAGCTCCATGACCTGAAAAACACTTACATTGAGTCACCAGGGGTGCAGTGCTGCCTGAGCGCACTGGCGTGGCGCTCCACCCGCACTTTATTTCTCCAAGTGAGGAAATATAATATTCATAGTTTGCATAATCCGGTTGAAATCCATCTAAATTTTTTAACCGCTTGAAGATCCAGTCATCACTAAACTGTATGTCATGCAAGAGAGCCAATAAAAACAAATGAAATGGTCATAGTTGTCATATTGACATTTAAGGTGTGTTGATTGATTCATGGTGCCAACTCATGCATTGAACATTCAAGAAAACATTCCACCTTAAAGTTGCAACAGGTGTTGCCTTTGAGCTGCACAGCGAGTGAAATTGTGTTATGTTACATATATTTTATGAGCATTTTATTCTTGATTTATTATATGAAGTATTGTCTGTAGTGCATCAACATCATTAATACTACTTCTATTTCTACTGCCTACAATAAATTACAAAATAATACAATAAAATAGCTTCAAAACTTGAAGCCTTTATTTATGCCTTCATATCTCATTCATTACTATTAATGCTAGAGTCCATCAGCTTTGGTGTTGCAACTCATTTATTTGCAAAAATGGCTTAATTATTGTCTCACAGTCTGGCTGTATTGGCCTAACAGTCTGTTACTGTTCCCAGCCATCCATAAATTGTAGCCTACCGATTGAAGAAAGAGGTAAATATCAACTGTGTCTATTCTGACGCTTTCTTTGTGATGCATTGGCAAAGAAACCTTACAAAGCCAGCCTGTTAAACATGGCCATGCAAGGTGCGCCCTCACCAATAATGTTTACATATTTATATCATCATATCATGTTGAGACTCAACACAATGAATGCATTCATGATGTTGTTGTGGTCAGTTATAGTTGACTAATGTATGTACATTTGCCACCATAGTAACAGTGGTTACAAAAACATAACCGTGTGCATGTGCTTGCATTTCAAAGGTGCGCTGTAGTACTTAAAAAAATACAATTACAATTACAATTTGGCATTTAGCAGACGCTTTTATCCAAAGCGATGCACATATGAGATTTTAATACAACATAAGCACAGTACTAGTCGGAAACTAGCACTACACCCCTGTGAGTCACCCTCTGCAAAACAAAATAATTTTACACAGTTAGGGTTGGGTATCCAGGCTGATGCTAATTAGGTACTGGCTCCTGATTGGTCAAAATGGAAACACTGATACAGTACTGCTACTGATTTTAACTGTATTTTAATTCACACACATTTCATTTACAGCCCAAAATAAGGAGCTTTTTAACAGGAATGTTGTGATCATGTACTCATCAGTGTTGTTTCTTTACTTTCTGTTAATTTCAATCATGGTGGAGAGAAAAAAAAAACATGGCAGAGAAGTTAAAATGTACCAAAGTGTGGCCTAACATTACAAAAGCAGATGGAAATACAGAACGATACGAAGCAGATGTATGTAATTTATGTAAAAAGATGTTGTGTGCAAGCTGGCAACAACAGCACTCTCATGAAACACCTGCAGCCCTGGCATGCCATTAATTTGAAGCAGCGCAGTGAAATCGATTGCTGCTGGGTGCGATTTCTCAAAACTACTAGCTCATCCTCGTCCAGTCAAGGTAACGCATCTTATCAAAATAAGTGAATCCAATATTGTGAATTTAGAGGAAAAAGTGAAATCGCAGGCGGGTTTTGCCCAGCAGCATTTTTTAATGGCTTGTAATTTCTTAGTGAAGCGGCTACCAGTGCTTGCTTCTTGGTAGTATATTGTATTGAGCGCTGCAGACTTGTCACCTTTCGGCAAAATTTGCCATTTTTATCTCAGAATTGGCCATCCACGTGAATCTTGTAGATCTGCCCCCAAAAAATGTGTGTGGGGGCGGGAGGCTCTCCACCACGTCAAATCAAGCCGGGCATGCCTTGCAGTCTTTTATGTTGAACATTAAAACCATCTCACTGTCGGTGTGACGTGCGCTCAAGTGGAGGCAAGCTGCTTTTCATGCTGATCACCGAGTGGAGTGTTGTTTTAGCCTGCAACTCATTTCTGCTCTGCCTTACAAAATGAAACTTGTAACACGGCTGACTTGTTGTGAGTGCTGAGACACACACACACACACACACACACACACACACACACACACACACAGGGATGGGAAGGGAGTAGCACAAAATCAGTTCCAAAACAATACAAGCCACCAGACACACAGGTTTATTCTGCCGACTAATCTCATTTAGCAGGGCGCACCATGTAGAGTGTAGACCACATATTTTTGCCACGGTGGCGCGTGTTCGATTCCGACCCGCACCCTTTGCTGTACACTTTTTCTCTGCCATATTTCTCTTGCATAATTTGAGAATATTCTAACCAGTCAAATGAAAGATTGAGGGTTAGTCTGTATCAATAAAATCCTAACAATAGCTTACCCTGTATACAAAAGGAACTTGAACTTTGGTTGTGGAAATCACAGAATTATGCAGAAAATTATCATTACCATTACCATTCCTCTCTGATGCTCTCAGAAACCCACCCAGCAGAATGTATATCTCTGCCAGAAAATAGTCCATGAAGAAAAGATTGTTTTACCAACAAAGTTCAAAAGCCCATGACTTCTAAACCAGGGCACAAATAAAAAAAAAATAAAAAAAGGGAATGGAGTATGTTTTCAAAAATTTAAGTATAGCATGCTTTGAAAATGGTCAGTAGTAAGGTACGAGTGCACTGGGATAGATCAAAACATGAAAAAGCACCACTGCGGTCCACCATGCAATAACAGGCACAATGTGGTAAATAGGTTTTTCATACATTAATTATGCTTACATTGGGATTAATAAATGATTTCCTTTGAATAATGATTTATTGAAACAGAATAGCCTATTTTGATCAAAGTTTTTTCTGTTCTGCAGTGAGTCCATTTTAAATTGAAAACACTGTATGTAATCTGTCCTCCAATATTAGCCATATACTCTACTATAGTCCATCTATTAGAGGCATTGTCCCCTACAGCAAGCGAGATCCCTTTTACAGCAACAACAAGGTCTCACAGAAACAAGGATGGCAATCTCTGCACGCCCATTGTAGCTCTTTCAAATGTGTGTACATTCAGTTTGGGTAATTGGTTGATTAATAATGTGCGCTGAGGTAGGGCCGGGGAGTGACGGGGTCAGTGCCAACAAACAGAAGCCAGGACCGCTGTATTCAGAGCGTGGGTGTTTGAGTCATAACAAATGAACACTGACTCTGAGTTGGTGGCAACATCAGTGAAGCTACTCAGAGTCTTTCTCCTCTTTGGGGAAAATGTCTGTTTAGTTCAGTGTATAGATAGATGGAGCATTGAAAAGTGGAGCGCATAGTATGGAATTTGTAGCCCGTTTAGTCACAGTGCATCAGTGCCTGCTTCCCAGGCAAGCGCATTTGTTCTCTTAGTCTCCGGCTCATTGTAAAGATTTTCTAATTATTCCAATCTGTTGAGGACGGATTGTGATGTGATTGCCCAAACCACCTCCTGAGGTAGTCTGGGACGCACTATGACCGCACTGAACAGAAGTGTAAATGCAGATGTGTCTCCAAGCCACATCCAACATTTACGTAGGTGGAAATACAGGACATAACCATCTTTAACAAAACCCACACACTGGCACACAGAGGATGTTATATGTGCAATTTAGTATGACAGTTGGATCTCATTGCAGGCACTGGAGACGCATATTAATACCAGGTGTAAATGTAATCCGGCTAAATCATATCTAGATACAATGTGGATACGAGACACATGTTAATACCTGGTGCAAAGGGGGTCTACGTTGGCAACCCTACAATTCAGAATATTATAATGGATTTGATTTTCCTACAGCTCATGTGAATACTCATACACACTATAGCAGCGTACAAGATAATGGAAATATATGAAACAGAAATGCAGAAAAGACGAAAACCAAAAGATCAACATCAAAAGAGGAAAAGTAAGTTTTACAGGAGGAGACTTCCAGACCCCCCGATGTGCCGCTCATGTGATGTGTCGGTGTGTAGCAGACGCACCAGTTGGCTGTCATGTATTAAACATGTGACACTGACTCTGAGCCTTCCAGTCAGACAGTGCCATGTTAACTTAAGTTGTCTTTATCCCATAGCATTGTTTTTTCTGTCTCTTATGAGCTGATCACAACGTAAGTGAAATGAGTTGGCCAAACTGAGTTTAGGTAAACTAAACTGGACTTGACTGCCCTGACCCAAACTGCACTGAACTGCACAGCTAAGCATATGATTATTATTTTATCAAGTATACAGTGGACAGAAATAGCCTGGATCATTGTACCATCTATTAGTGCAAGATTTTATTTATTTATTTATGTATCTGTAATTTCTTTGTAATGATAAGAAAATACTTTTGCACGGCACTACAGTTTTTGCTACAACAAAAGATATCTAGTAAACAAACTACATTTGCGTATTTTGTTTATTAATAAATAATATACATTAATATTAAATATTAAATATTAATAAATAAAGAAATAGATCTTCATTGGCTTTTTTATTAAAAGAGACTTGTATCAATTAAATATTTTCAAGGCACAGCATCTCAATTTTTTTTATTCATGTATTTTATTAATTTATTTATTTACTCATTATTTATTTATTTTAATTGCAAGGCTGATGCAGTCATTGAAAAAAAAGATAAAGATAGTGCTTTGTTTTTTTCTAGAGAGATTTTGAGAGAGGGGGGCTGAATTGCCACAAGCTGTAGTGTGGTTTGAATGTTCGAGATCGGTTGGTTTTCTTGATTAATTTTGCTGTCGGCAGCAGTGCACGTGGGTCTCCGAGACGTTTTGATGGGATGATGTTAATCGCGTGTGAGTGGCAGTTTTCAGATCTTTCGCAGTTTTGATGGTAAACATGCTTGTAGCAAGTTTATCACTCCTCACTTGATATGCCATCATGTATTTTTAATGGTGTTTGCGGGATCGGCAGATGTCAGGAGGGAAGGCGCGCATGTGTGTGTGTGTGTGTGTGTGTGTGTGTGTGTGATTCTCCAGATGGTTGTTCACCTGGGGGCATCCCAGCCAGGTCTCCACCCTTACAGACGCATGTGCACACACACACACACACACGCACACACACACACACACACACACGCACACACACACTACTCTCAGGTCCTCTGATGTGCTGCCCCTGGGCCCCCTCATCACCTCTGGGAGAGCTAGAGCAGCGGGGAGCGAGGGAGAGATGGAGGGATGGAAGAGAGCAACACTGATCAAAGGGAAACTCATTTACAGGTGCCGAGTCTGATCCTCTGGTCTGGGACCAGGCTGCTTATCTTTCTCTCTTATACCATGACTCCCCCCCCATCCGTCCCTACTCACTCACTCACTCACTCTGTTTCCCTCAATCCCTCAGTATGCTTTCTCATATTCTTATTAGCACACTTATGCTCCCCCTTTACATATTATACTCCCCCCTTAACATGTGACCTCCTATTTGGATTGTGTCCAGTTATATTTTAGCTGGATCACATTTACACCTGGTGTTAAAATGCGTCTCATGCGTCCATGTCAGGATCGGATTTCGCTTTTGCGTGCCTAATGCAAATTGCCAGTTATATCGTACGTCCTTGGAATGGCAAATGCTAAGAAACTGACCCTGACCAGCTCTGTTGGTTTGAACCATCAGATCTTAATACACCTGGGCCCAGATGCATAAAACTTCTTAGATGCAAGACTAAAAATTTGGGTACACACAAAAGCAGAAATATGCATATGCAGTCTTTGCATATGATTTATTAAACCATGAGTACATACTCTTGTGTGCACTTACATGAGCCTAATGCCCACTCCCACAATTAGCCATAAATGGAGGTTTAGGGTAAGGGTATTTAACCCCTAATAGGCTGGCTAATTAAGGGTTAAATAGCTCTAAGATCTCTAAATACTCATTCTCTTCTTGTTGCATTAATAAGGTCTTTTAATGGCACTAAAGCCACTATTGTCATTGCACACAGCCATAATGCATGGTTTTGCCTAATTATAGAGCTCATAATGCCAATTAATTGATTATACATTTGCTTCTAAACCAGCATCAAGAGTGACTGATTTCGGCAGAATGAATTTGGCAATTTTCATGACACAAGTATATTGAAATAATAGAGATACAATTATAATGTAATGTCGTGGAAATTCCATCTTTCATATTTTTATTTTTGGCTACGGTTAGTCCAGTATAGATCAGGTTAATCCAAACATTTTTAGTCCAGTTTTCATTATTTTTTGCCACGGCACCATCAACCACCATCAGTAGACACACTCTCACTGCATGTTAATTTTAATCAGTGCCCTGTTCTTCGTGGAAAACTGTGTATGTTTTTGTGTGTACATGTTTATACATCTGGCCCATGGATTTTATGTGTATTTGTGCAATACAGAAACAATTCAATCATCTAGGATGCATGTTAAAACAGCAGTAAGCGATGCTGGCATTTTGGCTAGCTACTTGTCTACTCTTGAAGTTAGCACTCCCCGCCCTCCTCCCTGTGTCATCACATGAACACGCAGCGGAGAAAGAAAGAGAGAATGTGTGTCGGTTAGGGTTACAATATTACTCTTCTTCAGCCGTCTTAATTCAGGTGGTGTATTTAGTTGTGTCGGTGGGGGCACTGGAATCGGAAGCTTCTCCGCCATGGTCAGTTCAGTGTAACTTCCTGCTTCCTGATAGTGGATGTGCACAAGGGACTACCTCTTTGTGGAGTTCTCTCTCCTGATTGGATAAAGTGGAAACAGGCTACCAGAAATTTTTACTTCCTGTTTACTGCAGAGCAGAGGCACTGGCAAGACCCGTGTGACGGACCAAGCACTCTATATTAGTGATTGCTGGCAGAAAGTAGAGCTATTTAACACGTATTTTATCCAAAAAATATTGCTTACAGCAGCTTTAATGCCAGATGTAACATGTAGTCACTCACTAAGTCAATCACTCAGTCAGGCTTTCACTCACTGAGTCACTCAGTCACTTACTTATTAACTCAGCCAGTCACTCACTTAATTATTTATTCAGTCAGTCACTTACTTGTTACTCAAATACACAGATACTTCACTTACTCAGTGTGTAGAAGAGGCCAGCAGCTGTACAAGCAAGAAATCGCTCACTGCAGATTCTCTTTGTACAGCCACAGAAATGTGCCAGTGTGTACTGGAAATGCCTCGTTTCATCATGTGTGGACACACTTTGCTGCAGTTGAACTTTTTAAGCATTGCTCATCAGCAGCCAGTTAAGTATTAGCAGTGCTAGCCATCAGCAACTTTCAATTGGCCATTGGGCGATGTGGGTGCTAGGCATTCTCATGCATTTACATACATGCACACACACACCCACACGCACCCACCCATAAACACACACACACACACACACACACACACACACACTTCGTTCACTTCTGCATTTAAGAACAGGTGCCAGACAGAGTAAACGCTGGTGGAGATTCAAAGGACAGCATTGGAGGAGAGGAGCTGTAAGGAACGACTTATGGATAGTCATTTAAATAAAGTTAAAACGAAAATTTCTGAGGGACTGCTGACGGGGAAAAAAGCAAGTGAGCAAATGTGCCACATAGAAAAATAAAAAGAAGGATGGAGAGGAAGGATAAAGTACGAGAGCGACAGAAGGAGTGAGCCGGGACAGAGAGCGAGAAAATGAGATGTTTGTGCAAGAAATCAATCAGCATCAGGGAAAGGTGTAGGGAGCAGGGTGGATGTTGAGCCAGGGTGACAGAGAGCGATGGAGGGGTAGAGGTGGACTGATAGATGGAGGGAGGGCGTCAAGGATTCATAATAGGGATAATGATCTTTTCACCACTCTGCGTGACCGTTTGCCCTCTCCTGTACTGCGCTAAACCTCCAGCCTGACAGGCATTAATCCTCCCCACTAAGCTCATCAATACTGGCCTGCTGTAGAACATCCCACACAGTAGTGTGTGTGTGTGTGTGTGTGCAGCTTTTGGGCATAATTTTAAACCATGTAAACTCAAAGTTAAGTAGATGATTGACAAGCACTAGAATGACAGTTTTAGGACTGTGTGAGTGTGTGTGTGTGTTTGTGTGTGTGTGTGCATACTGTCCTATCCACCATATGTATCCATCATAAAGCAGCTCTGTAGCAGTGTGAGTGACAGGAGTTGGGACTAAAGCCCGCAGGGAGGGATTATGATGGCTAGTTTATTTACAAGGTCATCTTCACTGACTGCTACTGGTGTCTCCAAACTACACATATCATATCACTGTCAGGATTCACGAACCTGTGTGTGTGTGTGTGTGTGTTTGCTGTTCAACTTCTCTCTCTGCGAGGCCCAAATGTCCGCAAAAGAAAGGAAAGGCAGCTAATGGTTAGAATTAATGTTGCATTCACATTGCGGTGTGCCCGGCAGACGGCAAACCGGATGTTCGTCGTTTTGGGGAGGGGAGCAATGGTAACGACACCCACTGTGCCTGCAGATGGAGAGTGAACTTATTTTCTCAAGTTGAATTTTCCCAACTTTTGTCATTTATCGTGATGGTCAGGGCAAGCTGGATGTTGAAATATCTAGCAAGATGGATGCACCCACATATGACTGTGGACCTCACCCCTAAAAGATAAATAAGACAGAACTTTCCTCTTCAGACTTTCAGTTTTACAGTCCTAGAAAATTGCTCTTCCTTTGTCTTCCTATTCATTTACAGAGGGGAATCATGTATAACAATTTCTTAAAAATAACCTATTAGGGATTTCAAAGTCAAATGAAATACTGACATTGATCAGTCTCTCAGTGCTACTTAGTAGATCCTGTTTTTATTGTATGAATTTGCATAATGTTTGAACCTCTTGTTTTTCAGTGTTTGCCCTCCCACTGATCATGCAGAGCTACTCAATAATCCCCACAGTGAAATTTGAAAATTTTCCACTGAATAGGAAAACAAACAAAGAAAAGATCTAACAGCAAAACCCTTATGTGCAACAAAATTTCAATTTATTATCATAGATGCAACTGTTTCTTAATCACATAACAGCGTTGTGAACTGCTTTAGTGATTACCTGTATTTTGATTTGTTTAGTTGCTACCATGCATCACTGGCCTGAGACTCATTTGTTGTCCCACACAGTCCGAGTTAGGCTCTCAGTACATAAGCTGAAACTGACTAGGATAGTGACTGGTGGTGGAAGAAAGGGAGTTATACAGATGAAAACTGGCCAAAAATATCTTACTTAAAAAAAAAAAAAAACGCCAGTGCCAGACAAAACATCTACCCCTGTGGTGCTGTGGTGGCCCGAACCTTTAGAAAAAAAAAAATAAATAAATACAATCTAGGCAGGGGAAAATCTATGTGGGTGGGCTGCCCATATAAATTCTATACATGGGAAACACTGTTTCCCATATATTTTTTAAGCTCAATTACATATTTGAGTTACTGTAATATTCACGTAAATTAATATGCTATGCCTGCTGTCAACAGCTAATAAAAGTGATGGGAACTTACTGGGTATGTCTATTTTGTTGCACGCTGAGTTTCAATCCCTCCCACCCTGCTCAGCAACAAATGCCACCTACTAATTACAGAAACACTGTTTGTCCAGTTTACTGCGGCATCTTGAAAGCCCCTACAGTCACATTTTGCCATTTGTAGTTTGTTGCTAACTGACATCCCACAGTGCTGATTGGTATGGCTTCGTTTTATGACACCACAGTGTGAATGCAGCATAAGATGGTGGTTAGGTGAAAGGGAATGAATGTAAGTCGTACTACATGTTGTGTGGCGCCTCGGTGGCTGGGTTCGATTCCAGCCTGCGCCCTTTGCTGCATGTCGTGCCCGCTCTCTGCACTGTTTCCTGTCATTCTCCACTCTACAAGGCTAATAATGTGTGTGTGTGTGGGGTGGGGGTGGGGGTCAGGGAGTGACGGCTGCAGTCTGGTGGCATTTCTCATGTTGTTTTCAAACTAAGCAACTAAGCAGCTGTGTCAGCTGATATGCATGTTCTTTGATGCTGTTAACAGTAGACAAACCCAGAATTTAGAGGATTATATTGTGTATGTGTATACTCAGTGTCAACGATTGCACTTAATAAACATAAATTGTTGATTCACATCATACTACTCACATTTACTGTTGCTGTGTGTGTGTGTGTGTGTGTCTTTTTCTTGATGGCACACCATGCAAACTGTGAGTAGATGATTGACATACAAACCTTAACTGTTGGAGAAACCTTAAGTTGAAACATCAGACTGTGTATGTGTGTGTGTGTGTGCGCGCGCGTGTGCACATACTTCCACACAGATAATGACTGATCGCTTTAGTCTGTCACAAGCAGGTTTCTCTGTTTCTCGTCTCTGCTAAAAGTTGTCATTTGAAAAGTTTCTCAGCCTTTGCACTCTGTCAGAGATAATGAGTCACTTACATTCCAATCATTTCTGAACGTGAAACATGGACAGCAGGTGGTGGGGGTTAGGAGTGAAAACACTTCCTTGAGTGTAAGTATCTTATTTACATCAGTGCAGATGCCTGTGCAATCTTTCACTTTGAAGTGAGCGAGGAGAGGGAAGCCAGACTGAGAGTGATGCCCCCTCTGTTGGAGAAATTATTCTCTTCCATTTAACACTGCTGATCAAGTCAGTGTGTGTGCTGATCAATGCGTGTGTGTGTGCATCAGTGGGGATTATTCCATGCTTAGTGTACTGTTAGGCATCACGTTGATAATAATGTATTGGATTTGTGTGATATATGGAAGTAATGACTGTGGAGTCATGCTAAGTTGAAACTCATCACTTCCACATTTTTAATTACAGTTAACTCCATGGAGCAGAGCAGTGTAAACTTCCAGAAGTAATCCACGCCTGTGCTGTGCACAAATGAGCAAGCAGCTTCAGTTATGTGTCTTAAAGCTGTAGCACAAAACGTTTACATATAAACAGATGTTTGTCACATTCAATCTAATGTTCATACGATCATGATTAAGCCTGTCACCCACCAATAATACTCTGCATTTTGCATGATCTCAGACATTGGAAAGATGGTGTCTGTGGTGACATTCCTCTGCTGATACCACATGTTTTATGTCAGCCACAGTGTCTGCTGGAATTAACTGTAACTATAAGATGGCTAAATACTTCATCTGATGATTCCATGACTGTCTCAGAGATGTTGTTGTTCTCCACCCAATGAAATCAAAGGGAGGGGCTGTGAATAAGTGTGCGCCTGTTCATCCGTTCGTCACACGGCGGCATAACTTCCAAACAGATGCTCGGATTTCCACCAAATTTGGTGTGAAGGTTGTTCATGGGCCAAGGCAGAACTGGCTGACTTTTTGCACCCCTTGGCTAAAAGGGGGCGTGGCAGTAAGTACCACATACCACAAAAAGTCACTTAACTTCCCAACAGTTTGGCGTAACACCACAAAAAGTTTGATGTGAGGTTTCTCCTTGGCTAAGGAAGAACATACAAACTCACACTGATGGAGTTACACCCACTTTCTTGCACCATTGATGTGGGACAACATGTTTACTTGTTTTCTCTTGTTTTCCTTTGCATGTAAAGATTGAAAGGCATTGCCTTCAGCAACCCCCGAAAGTGTATTTTTCAGGCAGCCTTTAATTTACTGCATCAAGAGGGAGACAAATCATACAGAAGTGGAAAGTTCTGTACTGCTGGTTTAATGTCAGCAGGTTCATTTTGCCCTTGCATGAGATGATGAGATTGGTGAAAGTTATAATCACAAGAAAATGGCAATTTGAATGTCTTGCTTCCATAATTTAATGCATTTCCAAATGAAACAGGATGTTTGGGCAAAACATAACATGGGGAGGGTTTGTTCAACAGTTCAAAATTAAATTGCTGTGCACACAATCCTCAAACTCTGCAAGATGAATAAATTCCATCTACAAGGATGCAACTATGGTGTGTTAGGAAAAACAACAACATCAACAGGGCGTTTGGTACTCCTGTAGCATGTTGCCACGTCTGTCAGTAGTTGTGAAGTTGCATTTTTTTCTTTGATTGGAGGGGTGTTGAATCATTGGTTGAAATTTTTAGATATGCCTACTGGTAAGCTATGAAGTAAACACTAAAAATACACTTTTTTCAGGAGGTAAAGCAATGGGATTTTGATATAAAAAATGACAAAGTAGAGAATTATGATGATTAGTTTATGCAGCATTTTCCAGTTTGCATGTAAGGACACCACAAGTATACCATATATACATATACATTTATATGTGTGAGTGTGTGTGTGTGTGTATATATATATAGAGAGAGAGAGA
>OMKZ01014784.1:0-12582 GCA_900302535.1 Neoniphon sammara | reverse complement strand
AGGGGGGGAGTAGAGAAGGAGGGAGGAAGTGTTTATGGGCAGGCGGGGATCTATAAATTAATCACAACCAAGTTAAGATGTACTTAACCCAACATTACCATAACTAATGGACTACAAGAAGGGAGAGAGGGGGAGGAAAGGAGAGGAATATGCACGCAATCAATCAAAGCCAAGTTGTACAAGATCTGAACAGTAACGTCCACACAGAAAACAGCAGCATCATTATTCCACTTAATAAATACTGCAAATTACAGGGTAATCTCCACGTAATGTTGTAACAAGAGTTTACTACTATTGTAAGTATGGGCAAGGGTAGAGAGCTGAAACACACACACACACACATACACATCCATATAAACACTGTATATAGGCTGTAAATGTACTGTAAATACAGATTTTTTGCAATCTTCTGCAAAGTGAAGGTGTATGGTGGAAAATGCTGCCCATATTTCATATTTTCATTTAGTTTAATTATTAGGAGTAATTATGTAAATGAATCTGAGCATTGGACCTGGGTAATCTAGTGGGGACCTAACTGATATTTACAGACAGGAAGTGTGGGCGGTTGGCAGGGAATGTACATTCAAAGTGAGCAATGCGATGATAAAAACTGGACTCTGAGCTCCCCAACAGTTAGAAAAAAATATAGATAATGTAATTAGAGAGAGATAAAGGTGAGGGAAGGGAGAGGGGGGAAGGTGAATGAAACAGAGGGACAGAGGCACACTCAAAAAACACACACACACACACCTTGCCTCACCCCACAAAATATCACACTTAAAAACTAAAATATCAAAAGAGTTCAAAATATCAAAATGGTGGTGTTTTGCTTGTTGGTGGCATGCAGAGCACTGCCTGCTGAGAGGTCCCACATCTGAACTGTAGCTTACACATCAACGGCTTCATGAAAGGATCAGTCTCGCAAACTCCTGCAAGTAATGCTGGCAAATTGCGCTGTCTCACCGCGGGGAGCACATCTGCTTTTGAGATTCTTATTTAATAAAGAGGAGCCGGCAAAAATGTTTCACAGGCCTTACACTGTCATCACTTTGATCGAGTTCACTGCAGCTGCTCTGGTGGAGGCGTAGGTTATTACTATTACTATACTATACTATTACTGTTGTTAATTCATTTGCGTATAGGACAGGAAGTCTGGGTCTGACGTGGAGATGTGGAGGGCAGGGCAAAGCAATATCAAAGTGGAATTTGCAGCTTTAACATTTCTCTTAGTATTCTTGGGAATTTAAATGATGCCAAACTTTTATGAAGCAGAAGGTGTGTGCGTGTGTATTTGTGTACAGCTGTACATATTGTGTGTTGCTTGTGAGCAGTGTTGGGAACGTTACTTTTGAAATGTAATTGGTTATAGATTACTACCCTTTCAAAAATGTAATAAGTAATGCAACTATTTTGATTATTTCCTCAATGCAGTGTAACTTATTAGATTTGATTACTTTTGGTCACTTTTCTAACAGATGTTTTAAACCCAGCTGAAGGCTGAAACATTTTCAGTACAACATGATTTAAGACTAATGTTTTAGGGGCATCATGGTTGTCCAGATTGTGATGTTTTGATTTTAAAGCACAACAAAAGATTTAGGTTTTCTCAGTAGTATTTACCGGTGTACTGTCGGTCATGTGCACTGTACTCATAATTCCTTTATTTCCATCAGCACTTCAACGCATCATCTGTCTGGTGCTGCTAGTTAGCCAGCTTGCAGCAAGCGTTAGCTAGCAAAAGTCACGTTTTCATTTAAATAACCCTCCACTGTGAACTAGTTATGCACCTTGACATTTTTAGACCTCCGGTTAAGAACAAACCATAAAAATCTGCACACCTATTTATAGAGGTGCAGGTGACACAAAATTCACAGTCTTACTGAAATATAATACCACTGCGACCCTGCTGCACTTGAAAAGTTTTTTAGTTGACGTTTCAGTCAAGATCTCTGGTTAAGAAATAAGGTAACTTCTCATTCGCTTGGCAACTTTGGCTGTAAGTAGTTGCAATTTAAAAACCACGTTAAGAATATGAGTGAGTACAAATGAATGGAGCCTGTCCAGACTCAGTAGAGACAGCTCCTTGCTTTTCTACACAGTCTGGTGTCAGGCAGGCTGGCCTTGACTTGGCTGACCTGCATTGTCTGCAAATATGTAAAAACAAGGCATGCACAGTTAAAATGATAGGTGACAGAATTAAAGTAATATTTTATATATTTGTGTTTTATTGAAAAAAAAATTCAAATGTAACTCCTTTGTAACTACCAACATTTTTATTAGTATCTATGATTTAATTACATTTTACTCAGTAACTGTAGAGGATTAGTGGATTACAGTTACATTTATTTTGCAATTTAATTACATAATATGGTTACATGTAACTCCCCCCCCCCAAACCTGCATGTGAGTGTGTACCTCCATTGGAAACTAATGAGGATAGTGAACTTTCCAGCCAGCCTGTAGAGCCTCCTGCTCCGCCGCAGGAACAGAGCAGCCGGATGGCCTCCTACAGCTAATAAAAAGGTGTCAAGTAATTTTCTGTCAAAGCAGCCCTAATTGCAGTCATCAGGGAGGAAGAGAGCGAAGGGGGGGTGTCAATCTGCGTCTTTCTTTCTCTCACAATGAGTTGAGTGACAATGATTCCACTTCGCTGTGCACGGTGTTTGAAGTGAAATGTACATTTTCACATACTTACGCAAAGGGCACATTATCATCCACGTGGAAAGCGCCAGTGCGCAAATCAGGATCAATGTGTGAAAATTTGAAACACGCTACACTGGAAAAATCTGATTTTTCTCTTTCTTTCTTTCTTTCTTTCTGTCTTTCTTTCTGTCTGTCTGTCTGTCTTCCATCTATCTCGCCTCTCTCCTCAATATTCTCAAGAGTAAGACTAGCCTTTATTGATCCCCAAAGGAGAATTTCAGAGAGAGACAGGAGCAGCAGAAGTAGATAACAGAAATTAGAAAAATTACATTTTTTTTCTATATCCCTATACAAATAGATTTTTATTTTTCCTGTACCCTACAAAATAAATTATGAATATGTCAGTATATTATGTACATGTGCATAATGTATAATGTATATGTGTTTTATGAAACCATGTGGCAGTAACCATGTGACTTATTCTGATTCTCATGGTAATTGTTTCCACCCGCGGCAATAAAAAAAGTGTTTTCATCTTTCACATACATACGTGAAGCTCTACCCTTGGAGAGCAGGAGCGAGGGTGGACATGCGGAGGGAGGCGGAACAACGGAGCGAGAGCAGGGATGTGGTTTTTCAGCGTGTCCAAGGATTTTCCTTTAATGCACAACAACTCCCAGTGTCCCATCTCTAATTGGAAATTGCCTTTGTATTACTGTTTTCCCTGCCGCTCTGTGTGTTCCTAATCACATCCTTTGAGAGGATGGAAGGTGAAGAGAATTGTAAGGAGGGAGGGTGAAGGTGGAAGGAGGTAGTCATACATATGTGGAGTTTAATGGTGATTTTGACTGGGTGATGACTGTGATGACTGTGTATCTATTTTAATTTGTATCTGATGTTGCCGTCAACCACGAATGAGGTGGTCAAGAGCATCAGCAGTTTCTCAAAAGGATTGAAAAGGATGAAATCTCTCTCTTCATCTCTCTCTCTCTTTCTCTCTTTCTTGTTTTCTGTCTGGCCCTCAAGCTTTTGTTATTTTCATCTCTGTTCTGTTGTGTTAATATCTCACACTTGTAACTATCTTTTCATGTGTGTCAGTAGGGCAGGGATCTGCTGTATTTGAGCCATGTGCTGACGCGTCTAACAGACCGCAGGGCCTTGTTTAACTTGGCTGAAATGCCATTGGTAGTAAACTTTGTCGGCCAGCTGATGACCAGTATTTTAAAGCTGCTGAGGTCAATTATCGATGCAGCTGAAAGTTTGCTTTTGCCATTTCACTTTTCTCCACAATTCAAACTGCTGGTGGAAGTGCTTTGCTCCTCTTTCATAGTCGTTTCAAGTTCTGTCGTTCTTTGATAAGGTAAATCATGTCATTTTACAGCGCTGCGTTGTTTGATTTAGGATTTGCATATTGTTTGTTGCTCTTCTACGTTGTAAGTGGGTTTAATCCTTTGTTTAGTATGTAATGTTACCACAGTCGGTCTTGTTAGGAGCAGCATTAGTTGTTAGCCTATGGTGTCAAGTTGCTATTGGTGATTTCATTGTATTTGTCATTAGAGTCTTGTCATTTGCCAAGATGCCCATAGCTGCTAAGCTGGTTTTCACCTGTTATTTTGTGTGGCCGCCATTGTTCTCTCTCTCTCTCTTTTTTGCTCTCATTCTCCTTCCTCTAAGCCAGCCCTCAGTGTAATGTAGAGTTAATAAGGTTAATAATGTGTGTGTGTATATGTGTGTGTTTTGGGCGTTAGAGGTGTGTAGAATTACAGCAATGACTGGTTATTAGTCTAACCGCCTACAGGCACCCAGCTGATTAATTTTGGTTTTAGACAGTGTTGGATCCTACCCATGAACAAACACACACACACACTTGCACAAACATGCATCCAAGCTTAAAAAAAAACACATTTTAATTTTACTAACAAAAGCAAAAAAGACAGATGCATAATCATGCCAGAGACACATTGTGCACATCAGCATGCACGTGCTTATGTGCCTCGAGGTCTTGCTAATTAGAGCCCTTTTTTTTTGTGGGGTAATAAGATTTCTACTAGCCCTGAGTGGTCATTTTTCATGCCTACCTCTGCATTACTGCTTAATTGTTAACCTAGACGCATATACACAGCCATGCCACCAAAATGCACTATATCTCTGTAGTCAGTTTCTATGAGAGTGAGCGAGTGTGCGTTTGTCTGTGAAAGCACCTGTGTATGTGTGTGTGTGTGTGTGTGTGCGCGCACCTACAGTCGTACAAGCAAGAGCGATTTGTTTTGGCTTGTTTATGTCTATGGGTTGATAATGATGTCATCCAACATAATGAGCCCACCCCCTTCACTCCCTCTCCTTCTCTGATTGGAAGAAGCAGGCAATGAGAGGACTAATCAGAGACATTGTCTCCTTAAGTGCCGAAAAGCCAAGGAAGTGGGCGAGCGAGAGCGCCCGTCTTGCTCTGATTGGGAGAGAAGATGCGGGGATAAGACCGAGACAGAGCTTAAACAACGGCGACAACATTTTATGTAATTAAGTGGTCACATTGAGGGATGCACTCCTGTTTAGGTGGAGGGAAACAAAGAGAGGGAGATAGACGGATAAAGAGAGAGGGTATACAGGGGGAAAAGAAAGCCTTGTTTTATCCTAATGAAGTGGCTGGATGGAAGGAAGCTGGCTTAATTAGGTAGAAGAAAAGTAAGCATGCAGGGGAAATGAGAAGAGGCTGGAGTGCAGAGGGGAGGGTGCATGGGAAGGAGAGGGTTTTGGGGTGGGAGGTGTGTGGAGAGGAGAGAGAGAGACAGACAGGCTGATAAGACAGACAAACACGCACAGACACACAAACACAGGCAAAGGTCACACAGCCTTCGCCGCCACACGGTACTCGGACAAACTGGCGGTAAAATGCTCTATTTCCCGTCCAAATTAAAGTGTCAGTTAATATTAATGTGGAAGTGAAGACTGTCAGACGTGCTACACACAGGCTCATGAACACTCATACACACCCGCACACCCATCAACACACACACAACGCATTTATGCGCACACGCACGCAGCCACAAACACAGAATTTAGAATCTTGCCTGGTCAATTACGATCGGCCGATGGAGTCATGCGCGCAGGTCACAAAGGGACATGTGTGTTGGTGTGCGTGTGTGTGTTTGTGTGTGTGTGTGTAAAGCTCTGATCAGTCCCAGTGTCACGTCTTGTCCCATCTGTCACATGAAGGTTATTTTTACCCTCATTCTGAATGGGGACACAATTCTGGCCTCTTGCATTATAAGAGAGGCAAATGCGTGTTTGTGTGTGTGTGTGTCTGTGTGTGCGCGTGCATCTGCATGAGTTTGTGCATATATGCATGGACACATTTGCACACATTTCTACATTTGTGTGCCATTTGTGTGCCCACAAGCACGTGAAATGCTTGTGAAGATTTGTCTTTATGCATGTTTGTTTAAGGGTGTGTGTGTGTGTGGGTGAGTGGGTGTGTGTGTGTGCATGTTGTGTAGCAGCAGATTGCATACAATTGCCATTCTGTTTGTCTCGCTGTATCATGTTGGGGTAAATGGGAATGCTGAGGAGGGAGGGACGAACGGAATAATCCTTCTGTATCTCTTTCTTCAACCGACCGGAACATCGCTCTCGCCTCTTGCTGGGACACACACACACACACACACACACACACACACACACACACACACACACACACACACACACATCAATGGAGTAAACAGAGAGTTATCTGTCTCTTTCTGACAGCAATGTTCTATTCAGTCGTGGCTGCTAGATTTTGGCTGTGTTTTGGCTGAAAACTGACAAGTCTCTGCAACAGACCTTGTTAATCCGCACACCTTGGGAATGGAGGTTGCCTGAAAACACTGTAATATTTGTATGAATGAGATACATTGGGAAATTTATATTCAAAACGCAACGCTTGTATGAACATATACTCCCAAACCCTCTGCACAGTTTAATTTGCAGTTGTAATACTCCTAATTGCATGTATTAACAGGGTATTTCCACCAATTTTACACAGTTAACAGGTAATATTTTATATTACTTCATTTTGAGATCATTATGCTGGTTTTGTAAGAGGCAGCTCTGGGTTAAGTGAGGCGTTAGTGTGTGGTTGAAAGTAGGGCTGGGTGAAAAAAAATTGGTACACTAATACACACGGCCTGATTTTGACAGGTCCCTTATGATCTAGTTCAGCATGCCATATTGTTTTCAAGCCAACAACCCTTACAGCCAGTGAGAGCCTGCCACATCATAGCGAGTCGTCTTGTAATGTGTTGTCTTGTAAAGCTCGTTCACGTTCCAGAAAGCGCGCTCTGGAAAATCAGGCTGACTTTTTCACTTTGTTTTATCACCTTACTGATGTTATATGTGACTCTTTTCATAGTTTGAGTAATGGGAATGTTAACTAACGAACATCAGCTTGCTAACCCTTACCTTAGCTGGTTGTTTAATTGGAATTCCTAATAATTGCAGAGCTTTATACTTAAAATGCATATCAGTCTAATTAAATCCTTTAGGTGGCAGCTTGCTGCTTCCCAACTGCAACACTACCAGTGTCCAATCTTTGATATAAGTGATATTAATTAGCAAATTAGAAGCTCTCTTCAGTCCCTAACATTAAGCAACTAATGCTCCCTAAACTTGCTCTAAACCCGTCCTTATGATTTCTTAGAAATGTTAATGGAACTCCAAAATCCCTTAATGTATCCTTAGCTAAAAGTTAAGCTCAGAACTGTATATGATGGTTAGTTTAGTATCATACTGTCTATTTGTGCTGCAAGATCACTACATGTTGCATCACTTTGCTGTGTTTCGGTGGCTTCTGAGGCTGGCTGTTGTTGTTGGCTTGAAAACAACTTGGCTTGATGAGGGACCTGTCAAAATCAGTTTGAGCGCACTAATACATGTTGACTTGATTTTCTTATTTTTATTTCTTTCTTATTCATAATCAATGCTGCAAATCCTGATTAAGAAACTTGAAACTCTTATTAATTTACAGGAAGAGCAGATTTTGTCTTTTGCATATATAGAGACGCTGCTGCTTTTGGTGTCACTGAAGTGATAATTCACTGCAGTTTTGAGTAGTACAGAGGTACTAATGGACAAAACTGCATATATACTTGTAGGTGCCATCAAGTCCATGTGAAAGTAAAAATGAATCAATGTGATGACCTCATTTAAAGTAACAATCTGTAAGTAAAACAATTATTAGAAGTGAAAAGAGGAGATACCACTCAACATTCAATTGTATATACTGCAATATAATGTTACTTGGAAAACTACTGAAAAATATCATACCAAGCTGTATCATGTTGTGACCCATTGCACTGAAATCAATACCCACCTCTATTGGAGTGCAGCTGGTTGCTCAGTGATTTGACATAGATCAATATCCAATGACCATCATGGTCTGTTTATATACTGTGTGTGTGTTTGTGTGTGTATGAGTGAGAGAGAGGGAGAGATTGATTCCCATGCTTTTGTGTTGGTCTGTCATGTGTGAATTTGCTATCAATGCTAATAGTTGAGGGTGAAATTGTTATATTGTTTTTTGTGTCTGAGTGTATAGAAAATTATGTGAGCATAAAAATTAATTTTTGCGTGTGTGTGTGTGCATGTGTGTTGTCATGTAAGTGTGTTTGCACGCATCCATTTTTCTCAATCCATATTTCTCTCCATCCAGGACCCTCGTGTGCATGTGCATGTGCGTGTGTGTGTGTGTGAGCACACGCATGTGAGACAGGGCCAGGCTCAATGCCACAGAGAATCACCCTGTCAGTCTCCGTGTCTCTTCGTCTTCCCCTGGCGGTGTCACTCGTCTCCCTCGCCACACAGATCAAAGAGCTGACACATGCCCCAATGTCCTCTCTCTCCTTCTCCCCTCTATCACTTGCTCACACTCTGTCTCTCTGTCTTTCTTGCTATCTTTCCTTCTCTCTCTGTCTCATTCTATCCTTACATCCAGTTTTCTTCCTGACTATATCAGTGGGGATTTTGATTCCATTACTGCCGAGGTCAAAGCTTTCTATGCAGACAAGGTGAGTGGGAACATAAGTTGCACACACTCAAGCAAATGTACACAAAGACACACACACGCATGCATAAACAACCCTTAAAGCCTGGCCTCAAAACCAACAGGATTTAACAATATGGAGAAATTACAGCTATAGTGGCTCACTGATAATATGTGGTATCTTTTTTGAGAACAAATTTCAATGCTTTCTGTAACAATAGTGAGGTTCAAGGGCCCAGAAAATTACAGACTTCAAAACCACCTGAAAATACAGTGAACTATAGGGACAAAAAACACTGATCACAATGACAAACATTATAGTAGATACACAGACTGTGCAGCTCATTGATTCTATTGTGGAGCCCGTTGATCTGTCTTGCAAGTAAATGTGTAGTCGGGTATAGTTTAGTCGCAAAGCGTGAAGTAAATAAAAACATTTGTTTATGCATGGGTCTCAGTCAATACACACAAATGACCTCTTCCTCTTGTGAGCTATTCCTGCCATATTCTGAATTGATGAATGAGCTAATGAAAGGTGAATTGCGTCAAAGTAATGCGTGTATGGGTCATTTGAAGTGTATTACAGCGAGTGCTTTTGTTGTTCCCTCCAATCGGAGTTAGTTTCGCTGGCTTGTGTCAAGTGCATGCGTGGAAGACAAATAGCTTTCAAGAAGATGAAAGTTATTTTCATTACATTTTTTCTTGCTCGGGAAATTATCCCCTGGCTAGAATGTGTTTTTTTTTTTTTGAATGGTAAATAGACACTTGAAAGTTTGCACTGTGTCAGAGAGCAGGCTGTTTATATGAGAGAAGAAAGACAGTGATGGGCACTGCCTTGATGGCCTGTATTTGTGCCTGATTTCTATTGCAGGCGGTCATCTTCCATGGCAGTGAAAGATATTGAAAGCAGTATTGAAGAAAATTAGCCGCGCTTCCTCTGATATGGATGTCTCAAAATTGTGAGATAAAAATTTAACCCTTAAAACAGTGAATATGCATCGCAGGTATGTCATCATTTAATCTAAATCCCGCACAGTCCTACAACAATCTTTGAATGCACACCTTGGCTGTCCTTCCTTACTGTGATGGTGCAGTGTGCTGTTTCAGAAATCTTTTCAGGTGAGGCAATATTTCTGTGCTATTAAAATGCACAATCTAAATCATCAGATGTAATATTATATTAGAGGCAAGTACCTCTCAAAAGGGTAGACATGAAAAAGAAGCCTTTGCGACCAAAACCTTCCAATAACAAAAAAGGGGGTACGTGGTGCAAAAATTTTATTTTTGAATTTCTGATGCACCATGCACCATTTCTGATGCTCAGACCAAGGCTGAATATAAAAAGCTTCCTCCCTTTTCTTAGAAACTTGCACATCAAGTAAGAGATGTAAGAGTTGTCTTTATTGATCAGCCGAAGGAGAAATTCAGGAAAGTAGTTACTAGTTGAAGATGAAGAGCCCACGGTTAATTGCATAATTGCAAAGACCAACACTAAGCATTGCAACCTAGTGCATGGTCAGTGAAGGCATATCAAACTCACTTGCTATTTTCAGTCATCCGAGCGCAGTCTTGCCCACACACGTTAAGTATTAAAGGGCTGGGTGTTGTGGAATATAAATAGAGGGGTTTCGAGATAAATATTCAGCTTCTCAGCCAATCATTACTCTGCTCTTACTTTCTAAACAACTGAGTAAGCACCATGGCGCACAAAAACAAACAAAAATGGAGAGGCAACACCAGGAGAAATTCACAGCATTTACTTAATTTTTACAAAAATAGCAACATCTCGCCTTGCGCCTCCTCATTTAAATATACCTCACGCTGAGCCTGGTGTGCAAGCACAAAAATACTACATGAACGGTCAAAGTGTGTTTCCAGGTCACCAAAATACCAATTTCTCTGTAGCATCAAGTCAGTCGTTGCACACCCACGAAAATAGGGCCCAAAGACAGTATTTCTGACCATGAGCAGGTAACCTTTTATGCCCAAATGAGTCATTCCCATATAACACATACAATTATGAACCACAAGATAGACACATCCCCACACATTGATCCCAGACACTGTCACTACATCCAACCTCAAACTAAATGCTCAGCAACTCAACATGAGCTTGATTGTCCACTCGGTTTGGGTGTTTCAAAGTCAGTCAAACCATTTGCAGCTTGGTAAAACAAGACTACCTAATGCTTACAACTGTCCATTAGTCTCGCATATACTAAACTGACAGACTGAGTCACCAAAGCAGGCAGAAGTGTCGGTTTTAAATGTGGTCACTGTACCCTCTTTGCAATCAATCATAAACTTTATTGTACATAAGGAGATAACATCTCGGCTGTAGGTAATCTGTAAGACCTCAGCGAGGTGTGCCATCCTGTAAAGGCTATTTCAAGGGTTCTGAAATCATTTCCATGGACAAAGACATGGTCACAGGTAAAGTTCCTGGAACCTGATTTAGTCTCTGGTCAGGAGGTAATGCTAAATCTGAGTTCAGGAACTTTTAGGAGGAGCTAGCATGGCTGTAGATCTTGATTGGTCAAGCACTGACAACGCTTGACTCAGCTTTTAAATGAAGTTTTACATTACTTGCGAGAGCTTGACTCAGCTGCTAAAAATGAAAAAGTGTATTTAAATTTTTCAATGTTTGAGAGAGCTGGCTGCCGAGGACACAGCCAAACAGAAAAAAATGACTGCAAGACTACAAAAATATTAAAACTCTTTAAACTTCATGGGTTCTGTCAAGTCCTGTGGAAAGTTCTGGGCTACCCTTGGTAGTCACAGGGTCAAAGGGCCAATAGAGAATAAAATAGGCCTGAGGATTGACCCTTGAGGTATTCCACAGCAAAACCATACTGAGAATACAGAATGACCCAAACCAACAGAACACTGCTGATGTTTGAGAGACTTGAGACCAACTAATTAAGTGTAAGTAATTCCCACAGAAACCCCAACATGATCAATTAGATTGTGATCAAGAGTGTCAAAAACAATGCTAAGGTTAAACAAACTAGAATAGAAAATTTTGCTAGCATGCGTTCTCAGAAAATCATTCGAAACTAAACAGAAGAGACTCATCTTAGAGTCTTAAACTTTGCTGTTTAGTGTGGAACCCAGAATGGATTTTTCAATAAATAATTTCTACTTGTTTAATCTACTAATTGATTGAACTTTCTCTAATAAATTGTGCAAAAATGGAGGTGAAGAGATAAGCAGGTAATTATTTAGAATGGAAGAATCAAGTTTTGGCTTTTTACGAGGCTGGAGAAGTGGAACACAGGAACACAGCTGGTGGGCAATGAGCAAACACTCAACAAATTTTTGCATGCAGATGCAACCAAAATATGAACATACTTTTTACAGAAATGTTACTTGGACACTTGTGAAAGGGTAATATCCATGATGTGGTGATTACTCTCCTTACTGTTACACATGGAAGTGGAGGAAGTCTGCATTTTTTGTCAGAGAAAGACAAACTGTATCTCCATGGGTTTACTGGAGATGCATTTAAATGTCAGGTGTAAATGTAATCCAGGTAAATCATATGTAGACATATTTTGGATATGAGAGTGTGCCGTTCCACGGAGTCTTCTAATGACATCCTAGATCTTAGTCTTGGCTCCCTGTGTCTCTAGCTCTGAGAGATATTTGTCAAATTGTCCAAGGTCATAAAAATAACATGCAAATTGTGCTGTGGAGTGGACTTCCTTTTATTTATAACAAACAAAAAGAAAAGTCAGACCAGAAACACCCGAGGAGAGGTGAAGCATGGTTCAATGAATAATGGATATGGGGTAAGGTGTCACACACACACACACACACACACACACACACACACACACACACACACACACACACACACACATGTCTTCTTACATACATGACTTGTGCAATACCACTTGTTGGACTGACATCCAGCTTGGCAT